>OZ025880.1:5843584-5986084 GCA_964019415.1 Ianthella basta | reverse complement strand
TGTATACTGTAGTGTGTGCAAGAGTAGCTACACATGCAACCATTTTCCCTAACCACTATGTACCCCTATCACAGTATCAGTGAGCACTACAGCCAGCAGGGAACGTAGCTGATCTCAATAAATCCAGATCCCTTGTGCTGCAGCACTTCCATTCCATGTGCACCCACTCTTGCACTCTGTGAACATGTTCAATGGACTTGTGTACTGTGGTTTAATGGAATCGTGCATGCATGCGTCCAAGCTGTTGCTACCTTGGACATATGGGTACACTGGGTATTGTACACAACTACTTAGTCTATACACGGGGTGGAGATGTACATACCCATTAGGAAATGATTGCAATCAAATGTTTGTGAACCACTGGAGAAGCTTTTATTAGACACACTGGCTCAGCTACCCCCACCCATGACCTAAACCACTAATGCCCGCTCCACCCACACCCACCCCACATGTTCCAATGTCCTTCACACACCCTCCAATGCATGCCCACGCACACCACACACCTACCAACACCCACTTCACACCTACCAATGCACTTTTTCCACACCCAGCCACACTCAGCCACACCCAGCCTTACAAGGTGGTACCACTGAGTCATTGCATTTATATAAAACTATTTATTAACTATTTAACTATTATATTGCAATGATATATTTCAGTAATAATACAAGGTCAAACTGCAAGGAAGACATTAATTGTGTCCATAATTAGCCTGTCTAAACAATCTAATGGCAGTCCTTTGATTACTGAGGGAGGCTCCGCATGTTCATTCAATGCCATCAGACTCACCACATTACTACTGCCTAGGTTGCATGGGTCTTCAAGGTGGCGGGTTTCCTTTCTCCAGAAATACCTAAAATTGTAGTAATTATATCTATTCCCTGATTCTGAGCTTAGTTGTCGTAGACACAGTTGGCTATCATTTAATGCGGCTAGCTAATGACTTACTTGAACTTGGTACAGAGGGATCATAGGAGATTAGTACCTACTGGTTGAGTGTCTGAAGTGACGGGGGCCTCTTCACAGTGGTCTTCGCCTACTTATACCATGCGGAGGGTAAGTCCCTGGGCAATGACGTCACTGTGGTCATGTGGCTATGCTAGGAGGGAGTCCTATAAATAGACCTGCACCAGCTGTTACAGCTGTTAGCTTGTTAGCTGAGAGTGGGAATGGATCAGAGCAGAATAAGCAAAAAGACATTCCAGGAAACACGAATAAAGCCACCCAAAGTGACACATGAACCAGGAGGAGCTTTCTTGTGCATCCTCTGCAACTGGTTGTTGAACATCCCGTACCAGTCCTACTGTGGAGATAGAGCTTGTTACAGTTGTTTGAAGTTACTGGCACAGGCTTTGAAGCAGAAGTGAGCGATTGCACATCACCTGCAGAGTTAACGTGCGAAGCTTTAATAGCTAAACTGTTGAGTGTACGTCTAGCTAACAGCCACTTAGCTAGCTAGCTACACCTCGCTATTCTATTCAGTTCAACCTATCGTTTATTTCCATGTGCAGTGGCCGCGAAACGATCAAGTGTCCGGGATGCGGAGAAGACATTATACCGGATCAGGTAGGTCTAGGAGCTACTAAATTCTTTAACGCAAACGTAGGTACAGGCAGTCTCGCGCGCCAGACGCGCCCACATTCCTGTGGTTGGGAGCGTTCTGGTCAGGGACAGCCATAATTATTACTATCGGAAGTATTATATAGTCTACGGCGGAACCTCTTTGTTCCGGAACCATTTGGGGCAGTAGGCATGCGCTGTCTTCATTAGAGAGGTGTCATGAATTCAAGGCATCCCTGGTATATACATGTAGCTGAAAGATCCACTGTATGTAGCTATATATAAATGTGATGTATCCTTGGTGTTTTCCACTTGCATAGTTCTTCCCAGACAAAGCTGCCACTAAAGAGCTGAACGTACTCCATGTAGCCTGTCCAAATGAGGGATGCAGCTGGGAAGGGCAGTACTGTGACTACGAGGACCACTTTAACAAGTGCCCCCAGTCAAGGGTGAAGTGTACCTATGAGCAGTGCAAGGAGATGGTCTTGAGGAAGAACATAGACAAACACACCAAGAAGTGTGTCTTTAGACCTAGCAGGTGTGAGTACTGTGGAGCAGAGACAATATTAAATAACTTACATGTGAGTTGTTGTAGTTAGCTGTAGCTAAAGTTAATGGGGAGATGAACAAGCAATTGGTGCATATAACTGTTTGAGTTCACATGCACAGAGCTTGTGTCACAGTGTGCCATTGTAGCAACAGCACACAATCATGTTTACATCACATTCAACATACCATTTCATTCATGTGCATTGCTTCAAATTTCACTTTGCTCTTCTCGGTTGCAGGACCACTGGAGCATGTGTGATCAGTTTCCTGTGCCATGTAGAGAAGGATGTGGAGAAAAAGTACCAAGAGGACTGGTAAGGTTAGAATGTTGAAGTTTGATAATAGATGCATGGTCAGCTAATTGGGGTTTGGGACTAGAAGGGGATAGTGCAACAGTCACTTAAGGGGTCGATTCCTAGTTGAAAGTTCATCATCAACCTCATTTATTTTTCCTAGCTATAGACCACATGCATGCATTATGGTGACATCTTGTACATGTGTGTAGTGTATATACACATATGTCATCCTTTGTAACTATACCCCGATATACAGATGAAGACACATGTTAACGAAGACTGTGCAATGGTCAGGAGAACTTGTCGCTATCAAATAGTTGGCTGCAAGTTTGAGGTGAGTGGGATCAATACTCTACATGCAGTTCATTCCTACAATGTATACACTAATTCTTCACACATATGCGTGTTCACAGCACAAGGAGCAATAATGCAATGATATAACTGGCTAGATTGGATGCATATATACAAGTTCTCATACTTCTCACTGATACATGAATGCTTGTATATTGATCATGTGCACAGGGTTCAGGAGCTGACCTGTTGGAGCATGAGCAGCAATATGTACAGTACCACCTGAGGATGGTTTGGAGGTACCTACAGGATACTGTGCAGCACTTGAAGGTATCAGGACCTGAAGAAATGGAACTGAAGATGCCCCAGCAAGCTACCAGCACTGATGCAGCCGTGCAGCTCGTGCACACGCCTGTCCTGTCCACACTGCATACAAACTGCCACGCTTTGTCACCGACAGAAAAGTGACACAACAAGCTATTGATTGACCATGCAGTGTGTGCTTCTTTATTCTGTGTGTGCCTCCTGTGTGTGTATATATACAGTTAGGTTCTGACATAACTGTATAGTCCTTATGATGTTGTACATGTAGCTACAGTAGAAAAGGAATGGACATGTAGAGTCTGATGTAATGCAGTTGCCTGCTAAATAATTACATCATTACATGGAATATATGATGATTTCCATATAATTATGGAAATCATCCAGGAAGTGTATTCATGTGCACATGACTTGTCAATGCTCCATCATTTGAAACCAAGTAACGCTCAATATAGCCATGATTATACCAACCACGTCACTATAAATTTATCTAACACTATATACTAGTTTCACAGTGGACAAAACTGTACAGCCAGTAAAATGTATCAGCATACTGTGTGACCCTTAGTGGTTGCTATAGTGACTCCATGGTTACCTGGCAGATCCATATGCATGCATTGCTGATGCAGTTCCTAAGCCTATTCATTGCTCACAGTTGCATAGCAACAAAACATGCAACTGTAGGATTATGCATATACGTACATACACACACACACACACACACACGCACACACACACACACACACACACACACACACACACACACACACACACACACACACACACGTACACACACACACACACACACACACACACACACACACACACACACACACACACACACACGCGCGCGCGCACGCACACACACAGAGAGATAGAGATGGAATGTGTGGGAAGACTTGGCAAGTATCTGAGACAATTGCATTTGGCTGTAATGTAAACTTAATATTCAATGATGCCAACACAGAAGGTATGCACTGACCTTGTGTAAGGGTATTTAGCAGGGAATTTAACAGGAAATTAAGTGTTCCATTTGTAACTGTGGTATGATAGATAGACAGAGGATGCAACTAAGACCAGGAAGTAGGTGGGTTTACAGTGTGGAGGAGTATTTTAGATCTATATATATCCATTCACATGACTGGGGAAGGGCTGGGGGAGGGGCTGGAGGAGTTGTTGGCGGGCCGGAGGGTGGAGTAATCATGATTATAATGGAAACATAGATACACACTAATTTTGAATATTGCTGCAAAATGCTTGTTACAATGCAAATTTATGGCAAACTTTGTGACACAATATCTCTAGGTGCAGCGCATACTTTGTGTGGTATTCTAGTTTGTCAAACAAGAAACACATACTTGATTTATGGCCACAAATTTTAATGGGTACTATTTTAGCAAGTTTCAGTGAGCAATACATAAGTGCTGAAATTGTACATGCAAATAAAATTGGAATGAAGAAATGAAACACATAAAACTTGTAATTGCTAAAAATAGTACCCACCAAATCTGGACCATTCAAACTGAGTATTGGTTATATTTAGTATAACCTTAAGATACATGCCATTACCTGCAGCAGCGTGGGAACCAGGTAACCGCTGCGGTGACTACTGTACACAGTGTACATGACATCCTCTCAGAGGTGTGGGCTGTTTTGCATTCCCCTTCACCCACTATAGGCTATATTTGTGCTTATTGCACTGTACAGTTCATACTCTGCACATCCCCCTCACTCTATCTGTAGTATGGCAGCATGGGACACTTCTGTGTGAAGTACGTAGCTGAGTCACATATGTATGTAGGTATGTCACGTATGCATCATGCATCCATTCTGCCACTGCATGTATCTTGTGGCACCAATGATCACATGATCATTGCATGGTCAAGTGAGCCAGCTAGCTATGCTGTGTGCTGTGGTTGTGTTGTGCAATATGTATGTGGTGTCCTTTATGTCATCTATCACCTCTAGGATGGAGTGTAGTGGTTGTCTTGTGATGGATATTTGGGATGGATGGATCATGTTCGTGCAGTGCACATGCATGTGTAGTATGATAGATGATCTGTACCAGGATGTTCCAACTATGTCATACTGTACTTGACATCTTCCTGCAACAAAGCACTTCCCCTGGCTCTGTTGGGTACACTTCCGCCTGTGGTGTACATCGCAGTGCAAACTACTTTGTCGCTATTTGGTATGAAGTGTATTCAAATCCTATAATAAATAGAATTGTCATAATGTGGACATTGAAAGTGCTTTTGTGTCAAATGACCTGGGGCAGGTTGCATGTCTGTGTGGTCCTGTCTGGAGCTGGTCAAGTGGTGTCTGAGAGGTACTATCACATGTCCAACTGGCTCAGGCTAGCCCACTTTATAATGAAATTCATAGTTTTATTTGCTTTATTCATAGTCTGACCTCATCTGACATTTGTAGTCTTCTGATCATGATCAGCTGCACTATACTGAGGTTATCTCTTGCAGTGCAACGCTCCATGTAATATGGAACTGCCCTTATATCAATGGACATATCTAGTTCCAACATAAGGTACACACAGCAATGATATATGATAGATTTAGTGTGTTACACAAACAAGATTGTCCATAATAATATTAGGACAATGGAGTGGATGGGCTGCAGCAAGACTGATTGTGTGACCTGATCACTGCAGGCTATTATTTGTACTTATTGCACTGTACAGTTCATACACTGCACATGTCCCTCACTCTATCTTTAGTATGGCAGCGTGGGACACTTCTACTTTGTAAAGTAGCTGTGTCATGTATGTGTGTAGGTATGTCACGTATGCATCATCTGTACAGCCACTGCATGTATCTTGTGGGCACCAATGGTCACATGATTGTTGGTCAAGTGAGTCAGCTAGCTATGCTGTGTGCTGTGTGTTGCGGTTGTGTTTGGGTTGTGCAATATGTATGTAGTGTCCTTTATGTCATCCGTCACCTCTAGGATGGAGTGTGGTGGCTGTCTTGGGATGGATATTTGGGATGGATGGGGATCGTGTTCATGCAATGCACATGTGATGATTGTGTAACACTTCTGTGGCTACATCATTGTGTGGTGACTGTCCCATGATCTGCCATTCCAGTTGGTACAATTGAACGTTGTCCTTTGCATGTTACGGTACACTTAGGACACACATTAGTGCATATATGCACAAATGTACACACACACACATCTGCCACATGCACATAACTGTATGTGCATATATGTACACACATATGCACACGCACACACACACACACACACACACACACACACACACACACACACAAGCTTGAGCAAGCACACACACCTGTGTGAACATGATCACATCTGTTGTGTCCCACAGAAAAGGTATTCATTAGTAGTTAACGGTATTCATATTTATTGTAGGAATGCTGACCTCAAACAAACAAACCATCTTAGGGCACAGAACTGCCACTTTGGTCTGGGTTTGCGGACTGCTGTGTAATGTTAGCAGTGGTAACTGTATGAATGCACAATAATTTAAACACAATGCCAGGTAACCATTGTGGTGACTACTGTACATACAGTATAAGTGGCATCCTAGCTCTCACAGGTGTGGCCTGCTTGCATCCCCCCCTGATCACTCACTATAGGCTATATCTGTACTTATTGAACTGTATACAGTATCCATAGTTTCCATTGTTGCCATTCCAGACTGGAAACTACTGTTACTAATTGGCATGACATCATCCTCAAAATAGTAATTAGGTGGTCCCCACATCCACCTTGGCACACCTAAGGGAGTTTGTTGTGGGAAGTTATGTAAACAATGGGATGTTTTCCACATGGTTATAAATGTACAAACCACACATGTATAGTGCATAGTTATTGAAGTGGTCACACCACACCCAAAGGTGAGAGGTGGGTGTGGTGAGGTGTGGCAGGGGTGAGTACTTCATGGTGAATGCTACATAGGTCAACCCCAGCCATCCACTATTAGGTTTGGAGGCTTCACTCTGTGTATTGAAACACTCAAGTACTGCAGTGTGCAAGAGCAGCTAACCATGCAAGCTAACCATACACTACGACTATAGCAGGGAATACAGGAGATTTGAGTAAATCTCTTGTGTTGCAGCACTTCTGTAGTGTGTAGAT
This sequence comes from Ianthella basta, assembly GCA_964019415.1. Classification (NCBI taxonomy): domain Eukaryota; kingdom Metazoa; phylum Porifera; class Demospongiae; order Verongiida; family Ianthellidae; genus Ianthella; species Ianthella basta. The sequence goes on along the minus strand of OZ025880.1, from coordinate 5,978,951 downwards.
TATACCCACTTCAATGGACTTGTGTACTGTGGTTTAATGGAATAATGCATGCGTCCAAGCTGTTGCTACCTTGAACATGGGTACACTGGGTATTGTACACAACTACTTAGTCTATACACAGGGTGGAGATGTGCATACCCATTAGGAAATGATTGCAATCAAATGTTTATGAACCACTGGAGAAGCTTTTAGCCATACTGGCTCAGTTACCCATATAATCATTCACTATCACTAACCACACCTACCCACGCCCAGCCACACCTGCCCCACCTACCCTAACAAGGTGGTACTACTGAGTGATTGTGTTTACATTACATCTGTTTGGTATGGGAAGAAAAAGAATGAATCACAAAAGAATGTGGTTTATGATGCGGCTAATTACATATGCTGACATCACATGAGTCTAAATATAGCAATGACGTAGAAGAAGAGGCTCATTGCTATGTTGTTCAATGTAGGCGAATATGTTACTTCTACATTATTGATCGCTTGGAGCAAGCTAAACCGAGGACAGCCTACAAGCTGAAGAAGTGCAGGGAGAGCCAGGCCAATTTGCTTGACCAAGGCAAAGAACACCGCAGAACCCCCCCCCCCCCCCCCCTGATCACTCACTATAGGCTATATCTGTACTTATTGAACTGTATACAGTTTACACAATGTCCCTCACCCTAGCTTTAGTATGGTAGCCTGGGACACTTTCTACATGATCATGTGATGTGCACATAATTATAATTCATGCACAACATCACCTACACGCAGAGTCTGTATACAGTGTAGCTATAGCTAATGTACGTAGTTGCTCCATGACATAAGGATCAATAATAATATTTATAGCAGGAAGCTATGCATCATGCCAGGCATATAGTTATGAATATGCATGCAGAAGCCTTATGACTTAAATTCCCCTTGACATCCACATGAATGGTGATTGGGTACAAGGGTCATTGTTCAGAGCACTATGCTAGCTGCTGAACACATGCACCCAACACATACTCGACCCATGCAGTAGGGGAGAGTACATACGTAACTATGAGCACATGCATGGATATATAAATGCACTGCACAGTGGAGCATGTATGCCATTATAATGCAGTGATTTCTGTTTGTGTGCTTGTTTATCTGTTCCCAGCCCCCTGTACAAATCAGTGTCATTGAGTGAAGTGGCTTGAGCTCGAAATGCACCACAAACTGGCAGAGATCACATATGTTCTAAGCGGTTTCGATCAACTAGCTGACCATTTGCAAGAGATGGTAGAGCAAAATGTTCTAGTTGGCCATGCATGCATTGGAGCTGAGACGCCATTTTCCCTCATACGGAGGATTCCCCACTGCAGTTAATTGCACTGCACTATCACAAGCAGCTCATATGTTGCATTGTTTATGCAACACTTCCTCAGCTGTGACATACAAGCCATGCCCTAAGAAACCATACTTCTGTATGACAATCCACTTACTGTCATAATTGATCATGCATATGCATGGTATTGTCTGTACGTTGCTACACCAGTGTGTACACAGTGCTTAACTTGCAAGCCGGCAGACACTGCACTGTTAATGATATACAACATGCTGATGTACAAAAATCGTTTAACCTGGGTTGAACTCGGGTAACACGTCCACATGCAAGGCTTAGCACAGTAGTGAACTGAACCTGGGTCAAACTCAAGCTATCAAAGTTCAATCCAGGTCGCCTGCATGATGACACATGCAACGTACACAAGGTCAGAGTACACTTGTATAAATAATTGGGACTGCTAAATTCTTTAACACAAACGTAGTCTCAAGGTTCTGCTGAAGCACTACAGCCAGCAGGGAACGAAGTTGGTCTCAATAAATCCAGATCCCTTGTGCTGCAGCACTTCCATTTCATGTGCACCCACTCTTGCACTCTGTGAACATGCATATACATGTTCAATTGACTTGCATACTGTGGTTTAATGGAATCGTGCATGCGTCCAGCAAGCTGTTATTACCTTGAACATGGGTACACTGGGTATTGTACACAACTACTTAGTCTATACACAGGGTGGAGATGTACATACCCATTGGGAAATGATTGCAATCAAATGTTTGTGAACCACTGGAGAAGCTTTTATTAGACACACTGGCTCAGCTACCCCCACCCATGACCTAAACCACTAATGCCCACTCCACCCACACCCACCCCACATGTTCCAATGTCCTCCCCACACCCTCCCATGCCCACGCACACCACACACCTACCAACACCCACTTCACACCTACCAATGCACTTCCCACACCCAGCCACACCCAGCCTGGCAAGGTGGTACCACTGAGTCATTGCATTTACAAAACAACTATAATTATTATATTATATTACAATAATTAAGTATATTCAGCAATAATACAAGGTCAAACTACAATGACATTAATTGTATCCATAATTAACCTGTCTAAACAATCTCATGCCAGTCCTTTGATTTCTGAGGGAGGCTCCGCATGTTCATTGCCATCAGACTCACCACATTACTACTGCCTAGGTTGGGTCCTCAACGTAGCAGGTTCTTTGCCCAGAGACACTACCTATATTCGTACTTAGTATTATGTCCATTCCCTGATTCTGAGCTTAGAGCGACATTGTGGACGCACTAAGACTCGGCCATCATTTAGCTAATGTTGCTAGCTAATAACTGAAGACCTTGGTGGTACGGAGGGACCACAGGAGACTAGCGGACAGTTCGTACTGTTTGAGTGATCATGACTTGATACTGACCTGAAGTGACGGGCCGGGGGACCTCTACACAGTAGGCTTCCCTAGATGCCTTTCGCCTCGTGCTGCACCGATGCGGAGGACAAGTCCCCAGCCAATGGCGTTAATGTGATCATGTGGCTATGGTCCAGGGCTATGGTAAGTCTAGTCCCAGCTTACTTCCGGCCGCCATTTTTAATGGCACGTAGGCGGGAAGGCTATAAATAGACCAGCACCAGCTGCCACAGCTGTTAGCTTGTTAGCTGAGAGTGGGAATGGATCAGAGCAGGATAAACAAGAAGACATTCCAGGAGGCAAGGATAAAGCAGCCCAAAGTGTCACATGGAGCAGGAGGAGCTTTCTTGTGCGTCCTCTGCAACTGGTTGTTGAGCGTCCCGTACCAGTCCTACTGCGGCGACAGAGCTTGTTACAAGTGTTTGAAGTCACTGGCGCAGACCTTTAAGCAGGAGTGAGCCATCGCACGTTGCCTGCAGAGTTAACGTGCGAAGCTTTAATAATAGCTAAACTGTTGAGTGCATGCCTATACCTAACAGCTAGCTAGCTAGCTACACTTCGCTATTCTATTCAGTTCAACCTATCGTTTGTTTCCATGTGCAGTGGCCGCGAAACGATCAAGTGCCCTGGATGCGGAGAGGACATTATACCAGAGCAGGTAGGTCATTGGGACTACTAAGTTCTCATGCAAACGTAGTAGCTAGCTACAGCTGTTGTAAGTTTCGCTCGCTAGACGAACCACATTCCTGTGGTTCGTCTGGCGAGCGAGACTTCTTTCCGTCTTGGGACGGCCATTTTATAGTAGGAAGTATTACACAATCTACGGCGGAACCTCTTTGTTCCGGACACATTTGGGGGCACGAGGCATGCACTTTAGATAGAGAGGGGTCCTGAATTCAAGGCATCCCTTGTATATAGCTAAGGGGCTCACTATACGTAGCTATGCATAAATGTGATGTAGCTATCCTTGGTGTCTTCCATGCACTTGTGTAGTTCTTCCCAGACAAAGCAGCCACTAGAGAGCTGAACGCACTCCATGTAGCCTGTCCAAATGAGGGATGCAGCTGGGAAGGGCAGTACTGTGACTATGAGGACCACTTTAACAAGTGCCCCCAGTCAAGGGTGAAGTGTACCTATGAGCAGTGCAAGGAGATGGTCTTGAGGAAGAACATGGACAAACACACCAAGAAGTGTGTCTTTAGACCTAGCAGGTGTGAGTACTGTGGAGCAGAGACAACATTCAATCACTTGCAAGTGAGTTGATATAGTAAGTGCACATATATAGCTAAGACATGGATGCATAGCTATGTACAACTGCGTATGTGTGATGATGGTGTATCATGCATGTTTTGCATCCCATTGGACACCAGCACTGCCATGTCATGCATGAATGCTGTGCACGTATTCACAACTCAATGGGCTCTCCTCTGTTATAGGACCACTGTGATATGACATGTGACCGGTTTCCTGTGCCATGCAGTGAGAAATGTGGGGAGAAGTTATCCACAGGAATGGTGAGCTCTACGTATATTCCAGTTGTATGTGTATGATGATACAGGATCAACTATAATTATTGAACTGATGGCAGTTGTTGCATGTTTTATAATACAGTAGTTCCCCTTTGAGAGACCACCCTTAGGGACCAGTCTATGAAACAGCCTTTCAAAGGGGTGGTCTCTCATAGGAGGCGTCTAGTTGTACCCATGCATCTCCCTCAGGACAGCTGGGTATGATTCTGTCTGTCAATTCTGTTCTATATAGCTGCAACAGGTCTGTACTTCCACCATGCCCATGCAGGAGATGCTCAACACCATGCATGGGCACCATGCACAAATGTATGCACTATACTGCATGAAATGCACTCTGCCTGCTTCAGATTTGTTTCTGTGAATGCTCATCATGTATAGCAAGGTATAGGCACGCCATGGTACTGTATACACAATGTACTTACAGTATAACTTACTCCATCACAGGACACCACAGTTGCCAATAGCCAAAATTGGGACATTCTGGAAGGTAACTTCCCAATTGTAGACCTTCTGACTCAACTACGCAGGAAATGCATTCTAACAGAGTATGAAAGTGCGGACATAGAATCTACTCCGAATCGTGTGGAGAAAAATCGCAGGTTCTTCAACTATCTTTGTCGAAAAGATGCGCGTGTAGCACTCCAAGGAACACTCGATATCCTGTATCAACCACAATTCATAACATACCACTACCTGGGAGAGATGCTTGAGGGATTGTTCCGGACCCAGAGGTCAGACAACAGTCTAAACCAGGTCAGTGTGAAGCATTTATATAGAAACATACTGTGGCCGTACACAATTCGATATGAATCTACTGCTCAAAATTATGTACCACTCATCGGTATAATTGTACATTGGGAACAAGGTGGTATCTTATGATTTAATGGACACATCATGCATGCATTCTGTATGCAGCTGTTCTCAAGGTTTATCCAAGACCTTCCAAATGTAATTCAAGTTGCCTTGTGCATTTGGAAACAACAGTGACCTTAATTGCATAATTACTGTTCCATATTGTACTCATTCAGCTCATGTAGTAGTGAGTAAAGATATACATAATAGCAATAAAATTGATATAAGTGTAACTAAGATTTCTCTAACTTTGTTTCAGCATCCTGTGGGAGACATGCAGACCCTGCAGGCTACCAGCTACAGTGGAGTGTACATTTGGAAGATACCCGAGCTGACCAGGAGGAGGAGGGATGCTGTCCTGGGAAAGACCGTCTCCCTCTACAGTGCCCCATTCTTCACATCACGTCATGGCTACAAGCTGTGTCTGCGAGTCTACCTCAACGGAGATGGTTCAGGTCGAGGCACACATATCTCCTTCTTTGTAACTCTCATGAAGGGAGAGTTTGACCCACTCCTCCCCTGGCCCTTCAAACAGACCGTATCCCTTTCACTGCTGGCGCAGGATGGAGTGTCACGAGACATCACCCAGTCATTCAAGCCAGATGAGGACAGTAGCAGCTTCCAAATGCCAAAGTCCGAGATGAATGTAGCATCAGGTTGTCCACAGTTCTGCTCTCTGGCTGTTCTGGACAACCCGTCGTATGCTCGCGGTGATACCATTTATCTCAAGGGTGCTGTCAACATTCAAGGAATTGAACACATCGCCTGACTGCTGCATGCAGCTACATGTATGCATAGTTCTTCCAACACGCTGTGTTTGTGTTTGAGATGCAGGTGCGTACTTTAAAATTTATGTGTGTATTTTGTGTCAGAGTTGATGAACTGGTTTCAGTCCTATTGTTTTTTTTTATTATGCTTATATACTTTCTATTCACTGTATGTGTCTATGTTTTTGACTTATATGACATTTTGACTTGTGTACAGTTTCTTGTATTCTGTTCAATTTCTCTATCTTTTGCATTTAAAGCATCAGACTTTCAGTGTTTACATTGTAATGATCGTTGGTGTCTTATGCTCGGCTCACTCCAGCTATATATATAATTTCTGCTGGATGCATGTTTTGCAAGTGAGCTTATAGCAATCTTGTGTACTAATTACAGCTAATAATATGCATGACGTGCACATACAATATGTCATGACATGCCTTATTAATTATTGCTAAGGCTCATAGCCTGCATGTAACTACTCTATCAAAGTCTCAGGATTAGCTACCACCACACACCCTATAGGTATGCATGCCTTTATGCATAATGATTGGAATCCATGTACATGCAGCTGTCATTGTTCTGTGGTCACTATAGATCCACCCCATGACTGGCCAACAGTGTATACCAGCAGATTTGCATTGGTTGCAAAATGGGAAACACATTTGCAGTTGAGTGACCTAATAGGTAGGTATAGGTAGGGGACAGACAGAGGGAAAATCCCTGCAATGGTATGCAGTGATCTAATGACAAAGTACACAAGTGCCAGGACCATTAACCACAACTGTGTAATCATACGACACGCGTAGCTACAGCTCATGATGAAGAGGCAGAATGTGTAACTGCCAGGCATGCAGATAGCTAGACCAGTGAGAGTGAGTATGAATTATATAAGTGCAGCAATAAGTATTCTTTGTGCCAATGTTCCAGTTTATCAATGCTGACTAGTACTGTCTGCACATCTAGTTTGCACTCCATCTACAATATTGCTGTATTTTTGATGTGTTATTCTTACTTGTTCACTCAGAATTTGAAGTTGTCCTGCTGCATCCACAGGCGAGAGGTGGGTGCATGTGGCAGAGGTGAGTATACTGGCATTTTATGCATACAGTGCATCTAGGACACAGTGACATGTATTAGTTTCGTGGGCTTACTCTAGCTGTGTATTGAAATTTAAACACTTGATCAAATACTGCAGTGTGTGCAAGAGCAGCTAGATCATGTCTACCTATGAATCTCTAACCGCTACCCTCGTCACAGAATGAGTGTACGCATTATAAAGCTAGCAGGGAATGCACAGTAAGAGATATCAGTAAATCCCATGTGCTGCAGCATTTCTGTATATAGTGTGTGGATTCACCCACTCCTGCTATCTCTGTATACATGCAATGCACTTGTGTATTGTTGTTTAATGGAATATTGTATATATAAGTGCACAACGTTAACTATGAGTCTACGAAACGGGTATGTACCTGATTGGGAATCACACCACTGATAAAGATTCTAGCCTCAGTGACACAGCTAGCCATATAACCATACATCCTCACCCACTCCCCTTGCCCACTCACACCCACCCATGCCTAGCCACACCCACCCATGCCCAGCCACACCCACCCATGCCTACCCTTTGTCTCACGTAGCCAGACTGCCAGTTTGTAGACTACTCCCTTCCATAGTCTACAAAATGGCAGCTACGCGCATGAGAGCAGCCTATCCCTCACTCACCCATGCCTAGCCACACCAACCCATGCCTACCCTTAGTCTCATGTATCCAGACTGCCAGTTTGTCGACTACTCCCTTCCATAGTCTACAAAATTGCAGCTACGCGCATGAGAGCAGCCTATCCCTCACTCACCCATGCCCAGCCACACATGCCAGATTTATGTATAACCCACTGAGTCACTGTGATTATATACATTACACCTGTTTAGGTGTGGTGCTGAGTCACAATGTCTACCATTATACCATGACCTTTTGTGGAAGTGAAGCAGATTGTAGCTGGAATTGTGCGCTGAATCCTCACCCAACAGTTCACAGGCAGTAATGCATTATTGCATCATTGCCCCTGCACCTTCACTATGTTTGATCCAGTCAAAAGGGTGGGTATGTTGGAGTTATAGCGCAAACAGCTGTCCTTAGTAATGTACTTCATAATGTTGTGACCAGCTGCAGCTGCGGGGGATCTGTTCTTGAAGTTGTAGAAGCTCATTGCTACATTTATCAATCCCAGAGAAGTAATTGTGAGCATGAGACATAGCAGAATTACTGGCTATTTTGGGGAATTCAAATGAGGTCATGCTAAATGTAGAACTATATATGGTAACCATGCAATTAACATACTATTATATAGCGCCTGTTCTAATTACCTATGTATGTACAACAGAAGAATGGGGATACAAGGTTGCCTTATATGGTAAACCTGCGATCAGGTGCATGGAACATCCAACCTGTGCAAATGTGCCTGTCTGTCTGTGTGTGTGTCTTGGGCAAAGTCCTTCAAGTTTTGGCTCATGATCAGTATGGGTGTACATAGACAGAAGCATATCTCCTCTAGTGAGTCCCTCACTGATAGTCACTGGGCCGAGTGACACATTGGGAAGTGAATGTGTGACACACCGGAGTATGAATGTGTGCCATGGTAGTGTGGTAATGTCAGAAGGTGAGTGAGGACATCCTGACACCAGGGAGGCCGACACAAGTTGCAGTGGTATTAGGCAGATTGAAGCATATGTTAATCAGTACCTTTACAATACTTTAGTCATGTAATTAAGGAATAACTCGTTAGTCAGTTGGAACTTGAAACCCTACACCCAGTTTCCAAGTGCACCAGTAAGCATGTGTCTGGTATACAAGGCATCAGAACAGTAGCTTGCCCACTGATCAACACATGCAGCTGCAGTAATGCAGTATGATGAACTCCACTGATGGTGATGGTGATAATGATGATGATGATGATGATAGGAACAGATAACTATTCACACATTGCTGGCATATTAATGTAGTCAGGCAGTGCACATTGTTCTGATTGGCTGTTACCTGACACCTATATATATGCACACAATGCATTGCCCCTTGTGGTAGCTAAAGTCCAGTGAAGCCCATGCAACAGCGAGAGAGCTGTGGTGTCTGAGGTTTGACGGCACGAAACACATTTAGGGGCTGTACTGCTTAGCACCACAATGTATTTTGAGTTGGGGCAGCAGCCCCACGAGTTTTTTAAACTAGAAGTACTTGTTCTTGCATGATCATGTTATAGTGCGTTTGAAGTGTCAACAAGTGTCAATAATATAATATGTCATTTGACTTGGGTACCTGTACATGCAAATATGTTGTGTCTGCAGAGTTAAATTGTTGATCTGTGCATGGATAGCTGCATTGTCTCATTAAGGACAAACCCATAGTCTATGTATCATAGTATGTATAATGCAGCCATTTTGACTCAGTGCTTCCTCACAAACCCTATAGTTTTCCCACTACGTTTGATAGTATAGACAACAGTCATTTGATATAAGCAATGCTAAATACATTGGCATTTGTAATACCACTCAGAGGTTTTACTATAATTACATAGATGCATATACACTGTCATTGCATTGAATGAAGCCCCAGCTGTTGCGTCAGCATTTGCCACAATCCTAATGACATAGCCACAACAGTGCACAAGTAGCAACCACTACTATACACCTTCATAGAGATCCTGTTCAGTAAATGCAGTAAGTCACTTTCTATAGTGGACAGCTCACATGTATACCTCATACTCTAGATGTACCAGAAAAAGAGGATGAACTGCCGAACAGCTAACCTGACATTTACACTCAGCATTTTCGCAAGGCAGCAAGTGCACGTACTGACATGACAATATATTCTCATTACAAGGTCACACTTTCAGGGAAAAAGGAACTACATCCAGAAGGTTCATAGCTACTGATGTATACAGTGAACTGGATCAGATACACATCAGGACAGTATATCAATCAATCAATCAATCTTTATTATTAGAGTGCACTGCACCAAATGGTGCTAGGACACAAGGTCCAATGCAACACTAGAACACAAGAATAGCTACAAGAGATAGTTCAACAGGAAAAAAGAACAGCGTTGAGAACGTGGACAAAAAAGCATGTGCCATACACACCAAAATGAGCTCACCACATATACAGAGCTAAGATGCTTTAGAATCCTAGCTATAGGGATCAGCGCATGCTAGAGACAGTACAATGGCAGTATATTCACTTGGCCCACAAAGAATACAACACATAATATGTTGGGTTAACCCTAAGTGAACAGACAAGCACACGCTAGCCCACTAACCAACCACACGATCGATATATACGTAGGTCTATCAGCCCGTCTGATGCTAGATAATAGAGCTGTGGCAAGTCGAGGACTGTTTGAAGAGGGGACTTGAGGTTTAATGTACTGGCGGAATGAAGTACCCAGTAACACCCTCTGGATCGACGCCGGTTAGACACAGCTACGTAGCCGTAACTTACTTTGATGGCAAAGAGGGACCATAAGGGACTATACCGGACCTTGTGTGGTAGCGAGTCTACTTCTAGATCTAAAGTAACTAACCGGGAACTCTTCACAGGAGCCTTCGCATTATATAGTACTCTGGAAGGGATGAGGCCATAGATACGACCATGCACAATCGACTTAGCTATGTCTTGTGACTACATGGTCATTAGGGATTCGAATTCATGTCCTTTTTGGGAATTAGCCCGACAGCGACGTCATTTCTAAGCAACCTATTAAAACCGCGAAGCAGCTGGGCTGTTTAATCAGGCCACAGCTAGTTTGCTGTGGAAATGGACAGCAAAACAATTAACACGAAAAACTTCCAAGAGGCCAGAACGAAAGCACCCAAATTCACCCACGGACTGAACGGCCACTCCGCAGCTTTCTCATGCGTACTTTGTAACTTGTTGTTGAGCGTCCCTTACCAGTCCTACTGCGGCGATAGAGCCTGCTACAAGTGTCTAAAGCTACTGACACAGAAGTTAAAGCAGAAGTGAGTTATAGCAGATTCACGATCTGCGAAGCATAGTTAGTTAGCTGGCTAGCTGGCGAAGGTATATAGCTATTGTATATAGTTAACCCTGCCAAGCCGTTTCACAGTTCCGTTCAATTCAACCCTTATGTGTAGTAAGGTAAGGTATGACACATTCAAACATAATTATGGTAAAATAAGTATATAGCTCATAATTCTGTTATGCTGTAGTGGAAGTCATCTAGCAGCTGAGCCGCACATCCGCATGTGTGCAGGCTGGGAATGCCAGAATCGCCGCATCGTGACATACGTTTTGAGGTACACGCGCGCGTCACGCAATCCATGATCCAGACCGGTCACCTATAACATGTCCATAAGTTCGATGATGGATATATGTGAGTCCGTTAATCATACAGCTTGACCTCAGCACAGAAATGCCAGAATGGGAATTTGCTGATGTCCGTAGTTGTTGAAAACGTCATAATTATGGCTGAAACATACACCATGCATACACATGGGGCGTGGAAGAAACTCAGACACATGTACAGGCGTATACCCAGACCAGCATTCACCTGGGAAGGGATGCCTGGCAAATACGAATAGCCCACGAGCTCGAGGACTAGGACACGTAGACACCAACCATGTTACAGATTGCCAGCCGAGAGGCAGACTACGGGGACACTCATGGGTGCCTATAATTTGCTACAGCTCAAAGCGTGGATGACGAATGTCCAATGGCTGGCAGCGACTGCAGATTCTACCGACGTTTTCTTTTCCGGGGGGACAAATGGAAGAATTCATGTTTACATCCTGTAGTGGTTGATCATGAGGGTAAGGTACAAATAATTTTGGCAGAGGGGAATTTAGCTGATGTATTTCCTGTTTATCTACGTATACACTGGGACTTTCCCCAAACCTGCAATCCCCTGTAAGATTTCAACTATACAACTATGAATACAACTACTTCTGTCAGTTTGATCATGAGCTACGGTAACAATGGGATCATGCATGCATAGTTGGCTATAGACGTACTATTATATGCATGTGCATGTGACTATACGTGAAGATGACATTCCTTTGTCTCCGAGCTTATTGCGCAATGAGCGAGATTAGTTCTAATATGCATAGCTAGCTATCATGGTATAAGCGCAAATGGTAATCGTTAAATGATGTGAAGAGTGGCTCGGACGGTCGGATTGCACATACGACATGCATGATTCAGCTTGAAGTACCCACCGTTAGGGCGTACCATGCGCATACATGGCAGAGCCAGCACGGCGTAATATCACTACTGTAACATACAGTATTAAAGATTCTTCTTCCTGGACCAACACTATTCCGCCGTCAGCTCCGGTAATGATCAAGTTAGCAGCCGTCGTCCCCGACGATTCATACCTGCCGAAGTATTGAATAGATAATTTTCTGGGAATGCCAGAATCGCCGCATCGTGACATACGTTTTGAGGTACACGCGCGCGTCACGCAATCCATGATCTATGCATGATCCAGACCGGTCACCTATAACATGTCCATAAGTTCGATGATGGATATATGTGAGTCCGTTAATCATACAGCTTGACCTCAGCACAGAAATGCCAGAATGGGAATTTGCTGATGTGCGTAGTTGTTGAATACGTCATAATTATGACTGACTACGCAGGCAGACTACGGGGACACTCATGGGTGCCTATAATTTGCTACAGCTCAAAGCGTGGATGACGAATGTCCAATGGCTGGCAGCGACTGCAGATTCTACCGACGTTTTCTTTTCCGGGGGAACCTATAGTAGCTACAAGAGCGAGCGACAGTATCTAGCATTTGAAGTTACATTTAACGCCTGACCAACGCCTGACTGCGTTGCGTAATAATTTGTGGTCGTTCGTGAGGAGCACAAGAATTCATATAAAACCATACATAAAGGAAAAGCTCAGTTATTGTTAACCTGCAGTTCACAGTTTGACTCGAAGACAGCAGCTGAGACGTATACATATAATGGACCACCACGATATAATTATTGACAAGAAGGAATTCCAAGAGACCAGAACAAAGCCACCCAAAGTAGCCTATGGAGGAAGCGGAGACTCCACGGCTTTCTTGTGTGTCCTCTGTAACTGGTTGTTGAATATCCCTTACCAGTCTTACTGTGGCGACAGAACTTGCTACAAGTGCTTAAAGCTACTAGCACGGACGCTGAAGCAGAAGTGAGCCATTGCACGACATCGTGCGTGCGCTGTCGTAACGATGTAATTAACGGTGGCCTTGTAGAATTTCGTATTAGAACTGACCGACTGGACAGGACCAATACATTTGATAGGGGCCTGTGCAGTCGATCAAAAGCTGACCGTGACGCCCCCCCCCCCCCTCCCCCCCCCCCCCCCCCCCCGCGGCCGGGTCGTATTAATCGGGAGTGTTTGCCGTTTTCGATCCCCTCTGTCAATCTATCGAACTGGCCTTGGGCCGTCTCTCAATTGAAGGAATTTGCCCTTTTCCGTCTCACTGTCAACCTGTAGCTAGCCTTGGGCCTTCTCTAGCAGAACTTATAACCTCGGCCGCCAGTATACTTAGCTTTGTATCCTGTACGTCTCTTGCACAACTTATAGCTTCAGGCTACACGCCGAATTACTACTTCGCTGTTCGATTCAAAGTTTCTTTCACTTTTTCTATATGTGCAGTGGCCGAGAAACGATCAAGTGCCCAGGCTGTGGAGATGACATTATACCAGAGCAGGTAATGTTTATATCTGTACAGATTCAAGAAGCCCTTGCTAGAATTTAAGATCAGGCAAGTAATAATATTTATACAACGCAAGTATAGTGACTCAATTGCTCCTCTTTTTTGAATTATAACTAGTTCTTCCCAGACAAAGCTGCCACTAGAGAGCTGAATGCACTCCATGTATCCTGTCCAAATGAAGGATGCAGCTGGGAAGGACAGTACTGTGACTACGAGGACCACTTTAACAAGTGCCCCCAGTCAATGGTGAAGTGTACCTATGAGCAGTGCAAGGAGATGGTCTTGAGGAAGAACATGGACAAACACACCAAGAAGTGTGTCTTTAGACCTAGCAGGTGTGAGTACTGTGGAGCAGAGACAACATTCAATCACTTGCAAGTGAGTTGGCACATGCCTCCATACAGCGAGTGGGTGTAAAATGTGTATTATGTGTAGTGACATAGCAAACATATACTGTCATGTAACACCTAAGCAAACCAGCACTGGTTTGTAAGGTGTATGCCTTTTCATACATGAGTACTACTACACTACTCTTCTGCTCTTGCTTGTTGCAGGACCACTGGAGCATGTGTGACCAGTTTCCTGTGCCATATGCATGTACTGAAGGGTGTGAGGAGAAAGTATCCAGAGGAATGGTAAGCTCTAGAAGTTTCTAATTAAGGTGGTGGCCATGGCCAGTTGCAGGTTCAACTGATGATATGCATTGAATTGTAGACAGTTGTTGGATGCTTTAGTCATAACATAGATTTACATGCCATACTGCACTAGAGAATTAATAACTTTAAGTCCCTCAAAGAGTTTTACATGCAGACAATAGAAGTCGATATCATGCAAGTAAAACATAGTTAATGTCATTTTCAGCTGCGCATGTCCTGCTGCATGCCACCTCTGCACAGCATTGAAAAGCACTGTAGCTAGGTACAACTGCAGGGCTTTCCTGTGATCTTGCAAATGCATCTCCATGCAAACTCTCTCACAATTCCTCATCTGCTTCTCCTAGCAATCCAGATGTCTAATTGTGATGCATTGCTGCTTCACCTTTGAATAACAATTTTTACTGCCAATTATAATCTATAGCATTAAAGACAACCAGGACCACTTCTTGTACCCATATACAACATGGTGCTTACATGCTATATGCTGCATTTACTCACTCAAATGAATGCAATTATCTGTTGGCTCATCAAACTAGCAACAGCCAAGATGCTTCTAGCTTTTCAGATAATGTGATTCATGCACGCCACAAACCCAGATCCCTTCCACTATACTCCCAGGGGAAAAATAGGATGCACAATGCATAACGGGTGTGCAATCACCCTGTGTGATTGTATACATTACATATGTAATCAGTGTTGACAAAGGGACTGTAGCTATATTACAAAAGGCACCTTTTGCATGCATGCTTGCTTCAGATTCATTTGTGCATGAACACATACATGTTCTCCATAATAATAATAATAATATATAATGTGCAATCATAAAGGCTGCATGCATGATTGGCATTACATGTAAAGTATATACGTGCAACATATTGTATATATGCCATAATATATACAATGCATGTATACTTAATATTACTTTCTCCTTCACAGGACTCTATCACGGTTGCCAATAGCAAAAACTGGAGGGAAATGCTTGAATGCAACTTTCCAATAGAAGACCTCCTGACTCAGCTCCAAGGAAAATGCATTCTGACAGTGTATGAAACTGAGGAGATACAATCCACATCTAATCATGTGGAAAAGAACCGTAGGTTCTTCAAATTCCTCTGTCGAAAAGATGAAAATGTTGCACTCAAAGGAACACTTGCCATCCTATCTCAGCCACAATACAAATCGTATCACTACCTGGGGGACATGCTTGAGGATTTGTTCCGTACCCAGAGGTCAGATAGCAGCCTGAGCCAGGTTAGTATGAGCAGAAGCAGGGTATTAATACTGTCTGCATGTATACACATGTGGTTGTACACAATTCAATACATCCCTATGTATATACTACTCTGAATACCACTCATGCATGATCAGAATTATTAGGAACCTCCTGCATGGAAAGTGGTATTCTATAGTGAAATGCACCCATTCTGCTGCAGCTGATCCACGTTTCCTGTTGCAAACCATGCACCATATGTAAGATTATTGTTTCATAATACTATTATACCCATTCAGCTCATACAGTATTGAGTATATAGAGATACATAATGGCAATAATACATATATCACTAGCTTTTCTAACTTTGTTTCAGCATCCTGCAGGAGACATGCAGACCCTGCAGGCTACCAGCTACAGTGGAGTGTACATTTGGAAGGTGCCTGAGCTGACCAGGAGGAGGAGGGATGCTGTCCTTGGGAAGACCATCTCCCTCTACAGTGCCCCTTTCTTCACATCACGTCATGGCTACAAGCTGTGTCTGCGAGTCTACCTCAATGGAGATGGGTCAGGTCGAGGCACACATATCTCCTTCTTTGTAACTCTCATGAAGGGAGAGTTTGACCCACTCCTCCCCTGGCCCTTCAAGCAGACTGTTTCCCTTTCACTGCTGGCTCAGGATGGAGTGTCACGAGACATCACCCAGTCTTTCAAGCCAAATGAGGACAGTAGCAGCTTCCAAATGCCAAAGTCCGAGATGAATGTGGCATCAGGTTGTCCACAGTTCTGTTCTCTGGCTGTTCTGGATAACCTATCCTACGCTCGTGGTGACACCATTTACCTCAAGGGTGCTATCAATCTGCGAGGAATTGAACACATCTCATGACTGCTGCATGCAGCTACATGTATGCATAGTTCTTCCAACACACTGTTTTTGAGATGCAGGTGCATACTTAATGTGTGTGTTTTGTGTCAGAGTTGATGAACTGGTTTCAGTCCTATTGGTTTTGGTTATTATGCTTATATACTTTCTATTCACTGTATGTGTCTATGTTCTTTTGACTTATATGACACTTTTGACTTGTGTACACTTTCTTGTATTCTGTTCAAATTCTCTGTCTTTTGCATTTAAAGCATCAGACTTTCAGTGTTTACATAGTAATGGTTGTTGGTGTCTTATGCTTGGCTCACTCCAGCTATATATATAATTTCTGCTGGATGCATGTTTTACAAGTGAGCTTTGCATCTTTGATCATGAAATCATGCTCACAAGGTTGTTTTAGTGCCTATAATAATTGTAATGTATTTATATAATTTACTAATATCTATAATTAGTAAAAAATTATAACAATCTTGTGTACTAATTACAGCTAATAATATGCATGACGTGCACATACCCACTCCCCATGCCTAGCCACACCCAACCATGCCTATCCCTAGTCTCACGTAGCCAGACTGCTAGTTTGTAGACTACTCCCTTCCATAGTCTACAAAATGGCAGCCTGGCTACGTGCGTGAGAGCAGCCTATCCCTCACTCACTCATGCCTAGCTACAACTGCCAGATTTATGTATAACCCACTGAGTCACTGTGATTACATTACACCTGTTTAGGTGTGGGAAGAGAGGCTGAGTCACAATGTCTACCATTATACCATGACCTTTTGTGAAAGTGAATCACTTCCACTCTATATAGCTAGTGTGCAGGTGTTGTGACACAAGGAAATCATGATGCAATTTCTGAGCTGTTATGACAACCTGAGCATACAAAACTGTATCTGCAATATAAATGAATACCATTACTGCACAGTTGCCAATGTCAGAGAACGCATGGATACAGTAGTTTCATGATTTCTAGTCCCGATTGACATTTGCGCATTGCAATCGATCGTGTGAGTAAAGTATTGGAAGGACAGGCTCGCACGGAATAAACATGTGCTTTGATCTATGTGTGAGCCTATTGTTCCAATACTTTACTCATGTGATCCAGTGAAATGCGCAAATGTCAATTGGGAATAGAAATCGTCAAACCACTGTTACATTTCTAGAAAGTTCTTAACACAGTTTATAGTTCAATTACCGTAGGCCTGTAATAGGGTTATTACATTCAGTGGGTTCAAAATCTAAGTATATACATTCAGCATTCTTACAAGGTCAGATTAGTTCATGTACAATTATATAAGCAAAATCACAGCAGTGAGGAACTTGGTCAAAAGGGCTCCTCTCGTCCGAAGACTGATAGAGACTGTGTCCAATCACAGGCATGATTGGGGTACAGATGGTAGAGCCCTGATTGTGCCTATGGTTGGATATGGTCTATATCAGTCTTCGGCCGCTGGACGAAAGGAGCTCCTTCCACCGAGCTCCTCACTGCTGTGGTTTTAATACAGGTACACGTGGCCGTCATACACAGCTAGACAGGTGCACATGTATGCTATGTACCCTATACATGCAGGGGTGTAGTCACAGCTTAGATCATTGGGTACATGCGTAATATACTATATATGAAATATCTATAGT
Organism: Ianthella basta; assembly: GCA_964019415.1. NCBI lineage: Eukaryota > Metazoa > Porifera > Demospongiae > Verongiida > Ianthellidae > Ianthella > Ianthella basta. The sequence goes on along the minus strand of OZ025880.1, from coordinate 5,960,974 downwards.
TACAATCTGAGCCAAACAGGTGGCTAGGGGGCCGGGGGTAGGGGCTCATATACAGATCTTTGAAAGTGGCGCGAGTAAAAATGTCATAGCTAGCTTACTAGCTTTCTGACTAACAATCGTATAGTCCAAATGGCCAAAGGGAAAGGGGAACAACAGAATTTGAAGGATATAGCTTGTATCCTTCACCGCAAATTCACCAAGGGCAGTTTGGGATGACGCTCGCACTGGCGAAAACGACTTGGAGATGTCAGAAGCCAGTCCATTCCGACTTCCTGTCGAGCGGGCCGGGAATGTCCCCATGACACCGCGAAAAGGCATAAAGGAAGGGGATTTCTGCCGTCTCAGGACAATTCCAGAGAGTTCTAGAGTATTCCAGCTTTTTCTCGAAGTTACTAGATGATTAAATCATGTTGCTTAGCTATATAAAGAGAGCTCTGTGGCACCTGTTTTCTGCCAGTAGCTATATTAAACAAGTACGATCGCAATGGATCACGCTGTAACAGTTATTGACGTACTGGTAAAGGAAATTAAACGAGAGGCTACAGCGACCCCCCCAAAAGAGAAGTATGGACACAACAACGCTAGAGATTTCTTGTGCGTCCTCTGCAACTGGTTGTTGAACATCCCCTACCAGTTCTGTTGTGGCGACAGAGCTTGCTACAAGTGTCTAAAACTACTGGCGCAGAAGATGAAACAAAGGTGAGCCAGTAGGCGTAATCATATTTCATAATCAATTCAATATATAATTCCAGTCACTTTCCACTTTCTTGCATGCAGTGGCCGCAATACAATGAAGTGTCCAGGATGTGGAGATGAGATGGTACCAGATCAGGTATAATGATATTTGCAAGTGTGAGCATACAGTCTTTATTACAGCGTGTCTTAGAAGGCAAGGCCATTAGATAATTAACTTGTGTCTGTGGTCCCATTTTGTGTGTAGTTCTTCCCAGACAAAGCTGCCACTAGAGAGCTGAACGCACTCCATGTAGCCTGTCCAAATTAGGGATGCAGCTGGGAAGGGCAGTACAGTGACTACGAGGACCACTTTAACAAGTGCCCCCAGTCAAGGGTGAAGTGTACATATGCGCAGTGCAAGGAGATGGTCTTGAGGAAGAACATGGAAAAACACACCAAGACGTGTGTCTTTAGACCTAGCAGGTGTGAGTACTGCAGAACAGAGACAACATTCAATCACTTGCAAGTGAGTTGACATATAATTATAGTCAGTGGACTTGGGTGCATGTAAACATGCAAATTAATCATCCCTCATCCCACAAACATCTTGGATCACGCCTTGGTTTGACAAAAAGAAGTCTTCCACATTTGGCATAATTTATAAAGTGATGGAGGATTGATTGCATTTATGGACAACTGAACTACAATTTCACCCTCCCTGTCTCCAACATATTGCGGCAACTGTAAAAGAGGCAAGAAGACAGGAGGAACGATCTTAAGCCAGGTTTTGGCCTGAACATATTACTTTCCCAACGTCTCCCCGTAAATTTGTCTTTGGAGGAAGAGGTCGGCTATTATAGTCCTTTAATTGAGTTGCTACCTTAAGCTACAAATTTTAGTGGCAACTAAATTATAGATTTTGAAATTCCAGGATTTGGCGGGTACTAATTTTAGTGAATTTCAAGTTATTTTATGTTAGAAAAACATTTTTGCCTGTACAAAGAATTGTGGTACACTTTTCACTACTCATTAAATGAATTTACTAAACTTTAATGCCTGTTAAAATTAGTAACCTTAAAAAGTACATGTTCGTTCAAGAACCGTTAGCCCCCTTATTGACTCTGTACCAATTAATGATCCTCTGCATCATTATCATCATTATAGTAATTTGCAGCCACTTCATGTCGTCCTTTTTATGATTACTGTACGTACCCTGTTCTTTTTTGAAAGAGCGGATCGATAAATGAGACAGAACAGAGGAAGGAGTTGAATATGTTGAGCCAGTTACTACCCACCATAATGACCAATTGGCAGCTGAAACCACTTGGAGGACCATGTGTTCTTCTGTGAGTTCATGATTAGCCACCACATTATGGAGGAATCAGGAGAGCTCTTTCCTAACAAAATATACACATCCTGCAGTAAACTCCAAACCTGCTAGCTGACTGAACAGACACTTGGTAGCAAATTTTTCCCAGCCCTCATACAGGCTGAAAGTGCTGACTATATACGTAGCCATTGCCCATTATTGATTAAGATGGTCTATGTACCATGGTGACGCTAATGAAAGACAACGTTCGGAACTACACATGGTAAGGAAAGAGGGGGGAATGGAAAAACGGCAGTGAACCGGACCAGCACCGGCAACCTCCAGATCTTTAGCCGACCCTTTAGCAGCCGGGTCACTGGTCACCGCCAACAGCCACTGATCCATTCCCTCCTTATATACCAATGTGGGCGGGCTCTATCCAGAGCCTCCTTTGAAACTCCCACACCGGGCACTGACTAATCAGTGACTTTTGCCCACATACGTATATAAGGAGGGAATGGATCAGTGGCTGTTGGCGGTGACCAGTGACCCGGCTGCTAAAGGGTCGGCTAAAGATCTGGAGGTTGCCGGTGCTGGTCCGGTTCACTGCCGTTTTTCCATTCCCCCCTCTTTCCTTACCATGTGTAGTTCCGAACGTTGTCTTTCATTAGCGTCACCATGGTACATAGACCATCTTAATCAACATTTCCGATAAGTCACTGATTAGTCAGTGCCCGGTGTGGGAGTTTCAAAGGAGGCTCTGGATAGAGCCCGCCCACATTGGTATATAAGGAGGGAATGGATCAGTGGCTGTTGGCGGTGACCAGTGACCCGGCTGCTAAAGGGTCGGCTAAAGATCTGGAGGTTGCCGGTGCTGGTCCGGTTCACTGCCGTTTTTCCATTCCCCCCTCTTTCCTTACCATGTGTAGTTCCGAACGTTGTCTTTCATTGCCCATTATTGTACATACTTACTTTTATTTTATTAGTATGCAGACAGATTGTGTCCAACTAAGTGCAGAAACCACACAAAATCAGTAGTGTAATAATATACATAGTCAGTACCTATAGCACTGTTTCTGTTAATGAAGTTATTTTGGGATGCTAGAAAGGACTCGGGGAGGACAACTGGACATTGTGATAGTGAAATGGTTTATAATCATGATTTTGTATTATTCAATAAATCTCGTTACCATGGTAACAGGCATTCTAAGCACTGTTACTAAAACTTGTAGACTTTCTCTTGCATTTCACGCGGGATCTAAATCATTTAGATACCGGGTGCCTAAATCCCATAGATCCCTGCAGCTGAACAGAACTGCAGCTGTGATAACAATTGTAGCGCCATAACATACGATACAATGCATAGGTCGCCCGGCTTACTTGTTTCATCAATAAACAGGGTACAGCAACAATCCAGCTACGAACCAGAGCCAAAAAATTGGAACTGCAGCTGGTTACAAGCTACACAGGGAACAGGCTTTGGTAGCTCTGTACACGGTTCTGGGAAACGCTGTGGCTGACGTGGCTGACAGTAAGTAAGCTTAGGCTTAGCTGACGCACTGCATCCACTGTAGGAAATGTCCACTGTGAGATGAACACCCAACTTGAGACCCAAATCACACGACGTTTTCTCATCAGGAGTAGCTAACTACTTCCAGTAGACGCGTGATGACACAAGGACGAGTACATGAACTGATTCGCTGCCAGCTCCTTACCCAATCATTTGGGATCTATGACACTTAAATGCTGACCAATCGGTGTCTCTGAAGATTTAGACCACTCGGCACTTGGGCGCTTCACACCCTCGTGCGTCGTGCTCTAAATCTCAGAGACACCTCTTGGTCAGCGTTTAACTATTACTTAGTAAATTGCAATCGTGTGTAAGGACACTTTCTTATTTATACATCCTGTGATAGATGCACTTTACATCTCACGCATCCAAATACTGTATGCATTATGTGACCACAGTTATCCTCACTAACCTATGTGAAATGTATCATCTTGGCTTTAAATTGTCCATTTGTGCAGGGTTCAGAAGCTGGGCTGTGGACGCACAAGCACCAATTATGCATGCATCATCAACAGCTGAAATCAGGGACAGTCCTGGCTCACACCATGGCCACTGCAACTATGAAGGACGTTGCTAGACTGCAGCATACTATGAAGAAACTTGAGGACTACTACAGCGACCTGGCACGGTTGGTGCAGACTCTGCAGGCTACCAACTACAATGGAGTGTACAGTTCAAAGGTACCTGAGATGAACAGGAGGAGGGATGCAATACTGGGAAAAGAAGATGAAACACGTACACTGGCAACTGTCTCCAGCCAAACGATAAACAGCAGGGAGAAGTTGGAATAGAGCTTTCCAATAGAAGATATTGTGACACTGCTCTTGGCAAAAGACATTCTAACACAGTTTGAGTATGAGGAGATACAGTCCACTCCAAATCGTGTGGAAAAAAATCGCAAGTTCCTTGATTTTCTATCTCGAAAGGATGAGGATGTAGCACTGGAAGGAACACTCATTATCTTGTCCCAACCACAGTACAGGTCATATTGCTACCTTGGAGGCATGCTTAAAGAATTGTTCCACTTCCAGAGGTCAGATGGCAGACTGCAACAGAACCAGGTGTGCACATACAGGCCTTTCTGAGTTAGTTGTCCACGCATGTACCAGTATCCAGAATTGAATTGCTTGCAAACTTTTGCATGTATTCAGATGTGAAAAAGGCTCGAGTGTAGATCAGATCACGATCTAAGATTTTATTTAGATAGGCCACATTTCGACTCTGGTATCCTGTGCCTAGTGTGGACAACTGACCCAAAAATGTCTGTATATGCAACATTTATAATATTATTGTGACTCTTTTGTATAATTTGTGCTGTATAAACTGTATTCAAACATAGCCAGCATGAACAAAGATCATTGCATGTGAGCACCTCCTTTCTCATCATATATATTTCAGCATGCTATATGTGACAGACATACAGATCCTGCAGGCTGTACCAGCCACAGTGGAGTGTACATTTCGAAGGTGCCTGAGCTGACCAGGAGGAGGAGGGATGCTGTCCTGGGGAAGACCATCTCCCTCTACAGTGCCCCATTCTTTACATCACGTCATGGCTACAAGCTGTGTCTGCTAGTCTACCTCAACGGAGATGGGTCAGGTCGAGGCACACATATCTCCTTCTTCGTAACTCTCATGAAAGGAGAGTTTGACCCACTCCTCCCCTGGCCCTTCAAGCAGACCGTTTCCCTTTCACTTCTGGCACAGGATGGAGTGTCACGAGACATCACCCAGTCCTTAAAGCCAAATGAGGACAGTAGCAGCTTCCAAATGCCGAAGTGTGAGATGAATGTGGCATCAGGTTGTCCACAGTTCTGCTCTCTGGCTGTTCTGGACAACTTGTCATATGCTCGTGGTGACACCATTTATCTCAAGGGTGCTGTCAACACCCAAGGAATCGAACACATCATTTGACTACTGTAGCTATAGGTCTTCCAACACACTGTTTGTGTATACAGTTGAGATGCAGTTGTGTGCTGAATGTGTGTGTTTTGTGTTATAGTTAATTGTATTTCTCTTGGGCAGATGAGTCATGGTTTCATCCCTCATAGTTCTTGGTATGTGTTCATACTTGCTTCAATATTACAGTCTTTGCCTTAAACACTTTTGCCTCAATTTTGTACGGTTTGTTGTATTCTATAATCTTTTGCACTTGAAGCTTCGATCTTTAATGTTTATGGAGTGTTTATGTAATCTTATTATACACCCTTTTATGCATGATGACCATTTATACCTGTTGCCTTTTATGGTGATCCTTTCCCCCACATTCATTTAATAGCTATATGCTTATTTCAATAATTTGGTCATGTATAATTGAATACTGAAGAATATGATTAACAAATCAGTGCAACTGATTTGCTAATCATATGCTAATCAATTGCTATAATTGAATACTGAAGAATATGATTAACAAATCAGTTCAACTGATTTGCTAATGAAATTCAGGGCAGCAAATACAATTTGTGCACAAATTGACCACATCTGCTTTGTGCTATTAATTAATGATGCCAGGAATCAATCAGTAAAGTACAATGTGTGTGCTGACATACAATTGTATAATTATACTGTTCAGCAAGATATCATATAGCTTCAAGTTGCATATGACCATGCAGAGAAGACGTTATATATACATACACAGAACTCAACTGGTAAGAGTACAGTGGTCATACCATATACAGCATACAGACACCTGCGTTTTACTTATATTGATCAAACCTGTTGTTCTTATTATGCATGCACGCACATTGTGTATGGTCAAGCCAGCCACAAGGACTGTGTATATATAGGGGTAACATTATTTATAATCATCAGGCCGGTGCAGACAGGTGTAAATGTCACAATCATCATACTATATAACTATACATACATACTGCTGGTGTATGGACCTGCATGTCCACTCAGTGCTGAAATCTTGGATTGCATAAAACTAGGCATACGCTAAGCGCATAAGAAATGCCTCGCAGCATGAATAGTACGTGGCCAGTAGACAAGTGTAATGTGACGTTACAGACTGGAGCTGTATTAGTAGCCAAGCGCCTTGTTTGTTACTGCCAAAGCTCCTCAAGCCTGGACTGCCGCTGCTCGTCCGTCGCCGACGCCAGTAGCCTTGCACCATTCTGCCGCATTCCATTCTAGTCTTGGCCCGCTGTCTCCGTATCAAGTCGCGCGCACCGTCTTGCAGCGTGGCCCCCTCGGCGTGCTGTACGCAGCCGCGTCGTTGCCATTCCCATCTGCTCTCCTTCTGTGCCCCTGATCAGCGGGAGCATGCCGACAAAGATGAGCGATCGAACAGGAGCAGAAGCACCCCTTGAAAAGACGAGCCATCACGTGACGGAGTCACATGCGCAGTCACGTGTCGTGCGAAGCAAATATCGCGATATCGGATTACAGCCGATTTAGGCAATCTTGCAACAGGTTCCCAAACTGTGGGTAGTCGTTACCTAGGTTACGAACCAAAATTGCACACAACTATGATGTCACACAGTCCGTATCCTAGGTAACAACTGCCCAAGGATTTGGAACCTGTTGGAAGATTGCCTAAATCCGCTGTATATATCGCCGAGGCTTGAATAGACAACAATCAATGGCCTCGCTTCGCTCGCTTACGCTCGCCGCTCGGCAATTATTCATTATGCTCAAGCAAAATTGACACCGCAGCAATGCATGTGTCAATGTCTGCACGCATACATAGTCTCACGCGCCAGCCCCTATTTCCCTTATTGCACAATCGCGGAGAAATTCTATGCGCAATTGCACAATAATAGGGGCTGGCGGAGACTAACACATGCACATCTAAAGCTACTAGTCCCTAGGATACATACCAGTACTGTATGCACAGCTATCATATGTCACCCATCCATATCCTAGGTAACAACTGATCAAACTTGGGAATGGTAGCAGATCATGTACCCCTTACATATGTACAGTGTCATACATTCCCTCAGCATGACACATGGCTATAGTACAGTCAAAGGTCAAATGATGTCATAATAACCTTGTATTCACCAGCTGCACGGGTGCACGCTTAGCATAGTTACATGTGACCCCACACACCTGCTTGGTGACAGTCACCAGAGCAGCAGATTTCAAGTATTGCATGCTCAATTAGCAGTGTGTGCGCGTGTACATGTGTGTATGTGTACGTGTACGTGTGTGTGTGTGTGTGTGTGTGTGTGTGTGTGTGTGTGTGTGTGCGTGTGTGTGAGTGTGTGTGTAAGTGTGTGTGCGTGCGTGTGTGTGTGTGCATGCATGTGTGTGTGCGTGCGTGCGGGTGTGTGTGTGTGTGTGTACGTGTGTGTGTGTGTGTGTGTATGTGTGTGTTCGTGCATGCGTGTACGTGTGTGTGTGTGTGCATGTGTGTGCGTGCATGCGCGCACGTGTGTGTGTGTGTACGTGTGTGTGTGTGTGTGCGCACGCGCATGCGTGTGTACATGTGTGTGTGTGTGTGTGTGTGTGTGTGTGTGTGTGTGTGTGTGTGTGTGTGTGTGTGTGTGTGTGCGCGCATGTGCGTGTACGTGTGTGTGTGTGTACATGTGTGTGTGTGTGTGTGTGTGTGTGTGTGTGTGTGTGTGTGCGTGTGTTGATGTAGATGTGTGAATGCATGTACGTTACAGTGCATGTGCATGTGTGTGAATACTAGTGCACGTGCATCTTGTGCATTCATTAATACTCTAATATCATAGGTGCATAATACTATCATACGTAGGTGCAGACTTAATTATTAGCTTTTGAATGAAATAGGTCATCCAAGTACCCCTCCTGCATGTGATCACCTCATTACACACTGTATGGGAAATGGAGGGGCATCAGCTGATTGTGAAGGGTGAACACATGTACATGTCCATGCATGCACCATGTGCAGGTGGTTAGGCAGGTGTAACAGGTGATCATGACTATACACTGGTCATGACCTTGAACAGTGTGACTTCTACCTTTGACCTCTCCATGTATACATTTGAGTCATGACCTTTCAGTGGTGACTGAGTAGCTGACGATGACAAGTCAGTCTGGGTGGTCTTGTCAAAACTCACTTTCCCACTGCACAGGAGAGATTTATATAGGTACAGTACAAAAGGGGATGGATGAATGTTTATGCCATTTTATTCTTAAACACACTGTGTACCAATTTCAAGCACATTTGAAAGTTTATCTACAATGTAATCACTCAATCATTTTATGCATTGCGTGTGACAGTTCCAATTGCAAGAATGGAGTACATGTTGAAGGTCCTGGTAGGATGTGCCATCCTAGCAACACATATTTTGCTACCACTTACAGGCTGTCACTTCAGCTTATGCAGTTTCAATTGGCATATTTCTGTACTCCTCTAAGTACACTGCAGCTGTGTGAATACCGAGTTAACCTACTACATATTGCTGGACCCTCAGTTCTCATTCATACCATACACCGTCACACAGAACACCGCATTGTTGGAACTGCCCACACTCCTCAACTCTCGGCTTCCTATACATAATTTATACATACATACATACATACATACATGGATACTTACTGTATATATAGCCATTAATGTGCAGTGAATAGGTGTCAACTTAATATAGCCATCCCTATAGAACATTACTTTAATAGGGTAAAGATGAATAGCCTACAGTCACAGGTTTATACCTTCACACCACAATAGGATTGTGGTATATAGGCTTATCAAATTAACAGCATCCACAGTACACTATTCAATTGCATTTGTTTGACCACATGCCTCGGGTTTACACAATCAGACACGACTTGTCTGTTTTACCTTACATTGGGTCTTGCACTCTTCCCTGGGGTGAAGCGCACAATGCGCACTGTGTGTTAGCTTAGCAGGGACGGGCTTCCCCGCGCAGCTCCAAATATGTAGGTGTCGATTGCCCGGCTGCCATCCAGTGCTTCGGCTGGCTTGCTATTCCTTCTTTCTGTCAGCCAGTGACAGCAGATTACATTTCTATTGCCCAAAATGTACTTGCCCTGGCCGTGTTAATTACGCGAATACACTGTACTTTACTGAAATAGCTAGCTATATACATTCAAGCCAGGCTGGTTGCATTTTAATGTATGCCCTAGTTTGTACAGTTACTACCAGTACTCCCACTCACTTCCTACACAGTACATACAATGACAGGATGTTGTGGTATAGAAATGCACACTTCCTATAGGTAGCTAGTCTATCTGGCTTTCTGTAGGTTACACTGCCTTGAGCACTGTCTAGTTCTATGCAGCCATATACAGTCCTGTGATACGTATGTCATTGATCTAAAATATTATGCAAATGATTTGATGGATGCTTCCATTCAGTACATTGAAACATGACTTAGTAGCAACTGTACACTTCTAGTCACAGTGTTTATGCTATGATGAATACCTATACACCACTATATATTCAACAAGTGTCCTTGTGTGTGCATAGATGGACATTCCTATGCAGTACATATAGTATGTAGTATACACACAAAGCACATTTTGTCCTTTGTGTGTATACATACAGCTGTATATCCAATGCATAGCTGTGAGAGTTCAGAGCATTCTCAGCTATATATTCCTGTACAGGCATTGACAGCTGCACAGAAAAGAACCCATGGATGCATTGACACGCAAGCATAAGCTCATTGAATATGGACTATGCTCCATATGCAGGCACTTGCCGTTCATGGTCATTGCACAATACTGGACTGATTGTGTACAATCACAATAATTAAAGTTGTGACATGTAGTAAAAAAGGTGGAACATGTATCATGATACAACTGGTAAAAAACATCTTCTCTGGAGTCAATTTTATCAACAGCAAAAATAGATTCTGAAGTGTACCTGTTCACAGGATGTACCATACAGTAGTTCAATTATATAAATCATTGATACTCAATGAATAGTAATAATTATTGATTGTGTTAGGGTTCTTCGATCAATGAATTGGAAACAATATAGAAATCTGTTGGGTTAGGGTTAGTACAGGCTACCCTATATATCAATGCCTACATTGATAGGGTATAGCCTATGAATATAATTATGTAATGTGTTCAATTCCTCGGAGATTGATGGCACCCTTGAGGTAAATGGTATCACCGCGAGCGTATGACAAGTTGTCCAGAACAGCCAGAGAGCAGAACTGTGGACAACCTGATGCCACATTCATCTCGGACTTTGGCATTTGGAAGCTGCTACTATCCTCATCTGGTTTAAATGACTGGGTGATGTCTCGTGACACTCCATCCTGTGCTAGCAGTGAAAGGGAAACGGTCTGCTTGAAGGGCCAGGGAAGAAGTGGATCAAACTCTCCCTTCATGAGAGTTACGAAGAAGGAGATATGTGTGCCTCGACCTGAACCATCTCCGTTGAGGTAGACTCGCAGACACAGCTTGTAGCCATGACGTGATGTGAAGAATGGGGCACTGTAGAGGGAGATGGTCTTCCCCAAAACAGCATCCCTCCTCCTCCTGGTCAGCTCGGGTATCTTCCAAATGTACACTCCACTGTAGCTGGTAGCCTGCAGGGTCTGCACCGACAGTGCCAGGTCACTGTAGTAGTCCTGGAGCTCCTTCACAGCGTGCTGTAGTTTAGTAATGGCCTCTTCTGTTACAGCGGCTTGTGTCTGGGCATCTAATCTTAGCTGTTGTACAAGCGTCAAATTGTCGCCAAATTGTCCCGTCAGTTCATTGATTCGTCTGTCAACATGTGTTAGTGCAGTGTCAACATTAAGTGGCACCTTGCTATTAGTGACTGCAGCACCTCCAACCTTCAAGTGCTGCACAGTATCCTGTAGGTGCCTCCAAACCATCCTCAGGTGGTACTGTACATATTGCTGCTCATGCTCCAACAGGTCAGCTCCTGAACCCTGTGCACATGATCATGAGATGTAATAAAATTCAAATTAATCCCTTAGTGTATAAGAGTGTAATACAACTAGGAATGAACTGCATGTATATAGAATATTGAACCCACTCACCTCAAACTTGCAGCCAACTTTTTGATAACGACAAGTTCTCCTGACCATTGCACAGTCATCATTCACATGTGTCTTCATCTGTTGTATGAGCATTTTATTTGGAAGGTTATGACATAATGCAAACAAATCACATAACCATAACAACACTTGCATGAAAGTAGAACAGTGGTTTTATGGTTCACATATAATTATAGTTCCGATTGGTTCGTTCAATCACCTGAATTAAGTATTGGTAAGGTAGGGCGCATGCAAGTTCTTCAAGTGTAGATCGAAGCATGAACGAATGTACCATTGACATATATAGTTTATTCACGTGAGTAAACAAAACACAAAATTCAATCAGAACCGTAGGAACCTTAAAACCACTGTAGAATTAGGAATTATAATACCTCGAGCTCACGCTGATGTAATGCACATAGCACAATGGCATAGCTATATGACATATAACCATGATGAATATACTTCCATTGAATGGCCAGCCTGCCTGCCTTGAACAATAAATGTTAAGCTTTTATGTGCCTGGTAAGTCTGTCTGCCACTAACACTATAACAATTAGCAATCAATTGACTTTGTGATCACATAATTAGGAACTCACCAGTCTTCTGGGCATCTTCTCCCCGCATCCTTCAGTACATGGCACAAGAAACTGGTTACACATGCTCCAGTGAACCTGCAACAAAAGCAAGACCAGAGGGGAAGTGTAATAGTACTCATGCATGCATGAATAAGCGTACACCATACAAACCAGTGCTGGCATTGTTCAGGTGTTATATGATGGTGTATATTGTTTGCTTTGTCCCACACACATGTACACATGTACACTCTATACACATCTTCTATCACTATGCACCCCACTCATACGCCTGTTCACCCACCCACTCATTACATCAACTCACTTGCAAGTGATTGAATGTTGTCTCTGCTCCGCAGTACTCACACCTGCTAGGTCTAAAGACACACGTCTTGGTGTGTTTGTCCATGTACTTCCTCAAGACCATCTCCTTGCACTGCCCATAGGTACACTTCACCCTTGACTGGGGGCACTTGTTAAAGTGGTCCTCGTAGTCACAGTACTGCCCTTCCCAGCTGCATCCCTCATTTGGACAGGCTACATGGAGTGCGTTCAGCTCTCTAGTGGCAGCTTTGTCTGGGAAGAACTAGTTATACATCAAAAGAGAGGACCGAACAAGTATACTTGCGTGGTATAAACATTATTGCTTGCCTGCTCTTATCAATAATTATAGCAAGAGCTTCTTGATTCTGGACAGATATATATACATTACCTGCTCTGGTATGATGTCGTCTCCACATCCTGGGCACTTGATCATTTCTCGGCCACTGCACAGTATGTAGGAAAAGCAAAAGTTGCTGAATCGAACAGCGAAGTAGCAATTCGGCGTATACTTCTCAGCTGACTGACACAGTCGAGACCGCCTGAAGCTAAGTACGTTGTGCAAGAGACGTATACAGGACCCAAAACTAAGTATACTGGCGGCCGAAGTTATAAGTTCTGCTAGTTGACAGTTAAGCGGAAAGGGGCAAAGTCGTTCAATAGAGAGACCGCCAAGTTGATAGATTGACAGAGGGGTCGAAAACGCCAAACACTCCCGAATACAGCCCGAGGAGAACCGCCACGGTTAGCTTTTTGATCGACCGCACAGGCCCCCATCAAATGTATCGGGTCAGCTCCTGGCCCGAATTATACACGGCCAGCGTTACGTCGTTGCGACAGCGTACGATAATTTGCGGGATGTCGTGCAATGGCTCACTTCTGCTTCAGCGTCTGTGCTAGTAGCTTCAAGCACTTGTAGCAAGCTCTGTCGCCACAGTAAGACTGGTAAGGGATATTCAACAACCAGTTACAGAGGACGCACAAGAAAGCTGCAGACTCTACGCTCCCTCCGTAGGTCACTTTGGGTGGCTTTGTTCTGGTCTCTTGGAATTCCTTCTTGTCAATAATTATATCGTGGTGGTCCATTGCATACATAAGTCTCAGCTGCTGTCTTCGAGTCAAACTATAAACTACAGGTTAACACTAAGTTATTCCTCTATCCGATGGTTTTATATAGCTAAGTGGCCATTGGTCCGGCAGCCAGCTCATCAAAATAGTATAAAACAACACGGTAGGTTGCAATATTATATCCTGTATAAATTATTTAGTGTTAGGGTTAGTCATAACCTCTCGCACTGGATACTGCCCCCCCCCCCCCCCCCCCCCCCCCAGAAAAGAAAACGTCGGTAGAATCCGCAGCCCATTCGACATTCGTCATCCACGATTTGAGCTATAGCATAGGCACCCATGAGTGTCCCCATAAAGTCTGCCTCTCGGCTGGCAATCAGTAACTTGGTTGCTGACTACGTGTCCGAGTCGTCGTGGGCGATCCGCACAATAGAAGTAGCTACGCACCTCAGCAAATTCGCATTTACCCAAGTGTATATTGCGCGACGCGCGCGCGTGTATAGCTATCTGTACGTCAAAACGTTGCAGCGATTCTGGCTTTCTCCGAAAATCATCTATTCAAGGCTTCTGCAGGCAAGCATGAATCGTTGGGGACGACAGCTGCTAACTTGATCATTATAGGAACTGGCCTGGCGGCGGAACATGATGTTGGAAGGAGAACCGTTCTGTAGTGATATATGCCGTGCATGTATAGTATACGCTGTAACGGTGGCTACTTAATTAATTCAAGCCGAATCATGGCGCATGTAATGCGACTGTCCGAGCCACTCTTCTGTGTGTGTGGGGGGGGGGGGGGGGGGGGTGTGTGTGTGTGTGTGTGTGTGTGTGTGTGTGTGTGTGTGTGTGTGTGTGCGTGTGTGCATGTGTGTGCATGTGACAGAGCAGCAAATGAAGGGAGCAAGTATTTCGAGTTGAGACGGCAGCCCCACAAGTTTTAAACTCAAAATACTTGTTATCATCTCAAATGGGAGTGGATGATGGCAATAGGGTTTAGAGACCAGAATCCAAGCTTCAATTGATACCAATCTCAGTTTGGTGTACAGTCTGAATGTTTCCTTCAAACGACTTAAGTGGAACAGGTTTGAAGAATGTCCCAATTATAAATAGATAAACAATATTAATGCATTTCAGCTAAAGTTCACACGAGACCAAGAGTAAATTTTACTCTTGGAGAGACAGGTTTGGGGGAAGTCCCAGTATAGATAAACAGGAAGTGGATCATGCAGCTAAATAAATTCCCCTCTGCTAAAAGTAATTGTACTTTACCCTCATGATCAACCACTACAGGATGTAAACATGTTATCTTCCTTTTGTCCTCCAGACATTGTGTCTCTTAAACTACACTTGTTTGTTTGGTAAGCTTGAGGACAACCTCCTGCACAGGTGCATGTGCATGTGCATAAGTTAACGTTATATACTTACAAAAAAGGGTAATAATAAGTATAATTATATTTCATATGCACGATTGCAATGTAAAAGTGCACAGCACAGTTTATGCATCTCTGCTTTCTAATTATATTATAGCGTTTCACTACACACAACCTGCTAGACTAAGTGTATACTTGCATCAGAGAATACAATTGGACACTAGTGTATTTAATACAATCATTATGGTTGACAGCAGCAAATGATGTAATGAAAGGAAATATAACTTATACATTGCTGTTGTATGAATAGCATTATAATAATTAATAATGAGGCATGAATATGTAGTAACAAGAACAATATTAGCATAACAACAAAACAATGAATATCATTACAAATAAAAAGCCATTGCATGGATTAAAACAAGAGGCTGAGGAGTATGTAAGTTATCCAAATGCTGTATACGTTCTTTACAAGCAGAGTCCCCTTTCATGGTTCAACATATACATACTCAGAAACACTTATATAGTACCTGTGATGCAAATAATTATAAAGCAGTGCAATATGTACACAGTTAGTCTGCATACATGTGCATGCATGCATGCGACTATATACCCCACTGAGATTATTGCTACTCCTTGAGGTCTGCATATGAACTTCGAAGTACTGTCCAATTACGTTTCAGCTGCAAGTGAGTTTCTTCCATTGGACATCAGTACAGTTCGAAGTATTGCCCAAGCCGACAATAGAAAATACCATAGATGCATTCCTCTAAGGTGCAAATAACTCTATGCCCTAATTCTCAAATTTGGTAATTGCACAGGATTATATTACAGCCATGGTTGCTCTGTCAACAGCATACCCTGCACTGGATCATGGCAGTATATAATAACCATCTGTGTTGTACTTCATCCAAACAATGTGTGCGCATGTTATACTTAAAGCTTGTAAGTGAATACGTAGTTTTAACGTTTTGTGTATATATGTATATACATTTCCTGTCATGGGTTACATTGTGATCATGTGACTTCTGCAGCTGCACACTCAGTCATTTATATTTTGGTAGTGAGTATGTCAGTATGTCAGTCTACAGCTATTGTAAGTACCATGCAGCATCATATATATATATATAGGCATTCTTATAATACTTGTAATGCTGGACTATATACTATAATCTCTATACGTGATGCATGCGTATATATACAAACGTTGAACACTTCTAAGCACCTAGCTTGATCTACGCATAGCCATAGAAACTGATATGCAAGAGCTGGCACAATTCACAGTAAATACAAACTGGCTGGCCATGGGTGATTGAACCGAACATTTCAAAGCATGCGCACCAGATGCAAGGGTTGTATACTCTTCAGTGCATATATGGTAATGATTAACACACATACAAGGTACAAGGAGATTAAATGCATACAGTGTGACTATAAGTAGTATGCAGGGCAGGAGATATGGAAGATACAACTGGATAAACTGTGCATGGAGTAACTGTTAAAAACATTATATTATACATGTGTAATACAGGGTGGAATAGGGGAAGAAAGCAATGAAGGTATTATGTAAAGTGATGGAAGGGGTGAGACAATCAGTGCATGGGGGTGGAGGAGGGGGCTATATATTGGGCTAATGATTGGGCAATAATGTGCAAATATCCTTAAAGTGTTGGCCTACCCCGTCCTGGGAGGTGGGGGCATGCCTGCGGCAAATGTTTGGAATATTACACCTTCTGAGAATTTTCCTTAGGCAATATTGAGGTACAAAAGAAGCCTTGGATAGCTACCAAACTGCAAGCATAAAATAGCTATGTATATATACACCCATATCCCTTCCCCTCCCCCCACCCACACACTCACTGCTTGCAGTAACTGAGCTAGCATCTAGAATTCAATATATATATATAGCTATTTCCATAGCTACATAAATTGCTGGAAGTAGTAGCTAGCCAACACTGTAAAAATGTGAGGCAAGCTTCCTAGGAGTTGGTTCCATTGTGGCTACAAGCATGTAATTGCATGGGACTTGTTGCTCTGCAAGTGGAAGCTGCATGTTATAAAAACAATATAAAGTGAGCTGGTAGTGTATCCCACTAGACTGCTCAATAATATTATATGCAAACGTCATAGCAATAAGCATACTGCGCATACAGTGAGCTTGTATTGAAGTGCCGTTTTACTAGTCTGTACTTGTAAAACGTCATGTTACCTTTCAGCCAAGAAACTAACCCACCAGGGGAGGGAGCACTACGTATACCTAATTATATACTTATTTAGTTGTGTACTGCATGCATGGCAATAACAAACGAACTTGGAATCACTGCACCAACTGCCTTAGTTACCAGAGTTGTAAAAGATCTTGTTAACTTGCAATAACAGCTTACTTAACATGGTTTAACAAAGTTTTAAGTTAACAGACTTGCTTAACACTGTTAATCCAAGTAAAGAATGTATAATCATAATTATTCATCATATCAATATTGATATTCATTGTGCCATATACAAGCTGTACAAATGACCGCAGTCACTACACGCATGCAAGCTAATCAATTAAGTTACTATACTGCTGTATGTATGTTTGTGTGCATGTAGTAGAATGATTATAATACTGTGAGGTATATATTATGCACATTTGTATGCTGTTAGTACTGTTAGCTATGGGCGACGGGCATTTTAAAATGGCGGCGCTCTGAGATGAGTACCTATTGACTTACTAGATTTCAACTTCCTCGCTTGCCTAGTACTTTAGTCGCTTGAAGGGGAATTTGAACCATTTTTCATTATAATATACCAATGCAAAGAGGTTCCTTGGATGAATTGGCTTGAGTTTCAACCGAAAAGCCTGATATATTGCGAATGATGGAAACTACCCTCGTGGAGTTCGTTTAAACAGTGGAACAGCGCGGCGCACTTCAGAATATCATAGCACCGAATTGTGCGAAGGTTAGTACTCATAGAGGAATCGAAGTTACACTGTGGGCAGGCAACATCAGGGGCGGCTGAGCAACTTCCCAGTTGGGGGGGCGAGTATGATTATAGCCCTGGCACGGCGAGTTGTACGCTGGCACAGTCCATGCATGCATTGCTGTCTGAGCTGACTTGTCTATACTTGACATTGATAAAAAGAAATTAAATACTGTTACAGATCTACTTATGTACAAAATAGAGTCTCCTTCAGGGTTTTGGTGATGTTGGTGAGTCGCCAAAATTTGTGACCTATCAGGATTTTGGGGGGGGGGGGGGGGGGAAGGGGGGCAAGGCCCCCGTCAAAAAGTTGGGGAGGGGGGGCAATTGCCCCCCCTGCCCCCCCTGTTCCGCCGCCCCTGAACATGCACTGTAATGTCCCTCCATTTACAGTAGACACTGCTAGCTAGCTAGCGCTCTGTGTCTACCCCCATCTCTCTCTCTCTCTGTGTGTGTGTGTGTGTGTGTGTGTGTGTTGGTGTGTGTGTGTGTGTGTGTGCACATATGTGTGCACGCGCCATTGTGTGTGTGCACGTATGTGTGCATGCGCTATTGTGTGTATGCACGTATGTGTGCACGCACTATTGTGTGTGTGCACGTGTGTGTGCACACGCTATTGTGTGTGTGCACATGTGTGCATGTGCTATTGTGTGTGTGCACGTGTGTGTGCACGCGCCATTGTGTGTACGCACGCGCTATTGTGTGTGTGCACGTGTGTGTGCATGTGCATATGTGTATGTGTTCACGTGTGTGTGCACGCCCCATGAGTTTTTTAACTCAAAATACTTGTTCGGAGTTGAAATACTTGTGATTTAATCTATTAAAATAGTGCATATACACACAATGCCGTGTACATATCCACTTTATGCATGGTCATGCTAGTGGTAGAGAATACATTGAAATGTATAGGGTTCAGGTGTGAGGTACATTCATTGCTTAAATATTGGATTGTATGAATTAAATGCTCAAGCAAAATGGACCATGCACCCATATGCATACGGCCTGCATGCACACACACCTTCTTTGCATCACACATGAATAATGGGCTGGTAGTATGTCCTGAAATAGCTCAGTCATAATGATATTCATGACCTGTCATCAATCATCAGTACTGGAATTTATTAGTGCAGTAGCAATTCTTATAATAGCATTCCAATTGTATCAGTGTTCAATGCATTCCCTTATTGAACACTCCAGTCCAGTATCTATAAAATACTCAGTGTACGTTAGTGTATGTAGCTAGGATACAACAGATTTATGCAATCTTGCAGTCACTCACAAACTATTGGCAGCTGTTCCCTAGCATATATATGTTACTATATGCACAACTATCATATGTCATACCTGTTGGTATCCTAGGTGCAACTGACTAAAGTTGGGAATGGGAACAGACTCACATATTTTCCCTGGGTATGACACATGGTGAGTCAAAGGTCAAATGATGTCATAATTATATACTCATTCACCAGCTAGGGTATATGACCCCACACACCTGCTTGGTGCTGCATGACTGCAGTTATATACTTGAGCAGCAGATTTCATAAGTCTTGCATGCTCATTTAGCAGTGACCTTTTGCAAAGGTCATGTTGTGCATGTTTTGTGTGTGTGTTTGCATAATTATACATATATGTGTATATATATATATATGTACATGTACTGGGTTCATATGCGTGCGTGCATGTGTACGTGTGTGAGTCTGTATGAATGTGCACTCATGCATGTGTATGTGTGCATGCACATACATGTATACATGTATGGCATATACATAATTATACAGTCATGTATAATTAGTGTGTGCATGTGAGTGTGTGAATCTGCAGTGTGTGCATACGCACAAGTGCATACTGTGCATGATTATTCATATTAAAGGTACAGCAAGTAACATATAACTGAAAGAGGTCATTCACCTATACCAATCTTGTAATTGCCTTATACACTGTGCATGACTGTGCATATAGTGGGCCATCAGCTGACGGTGAAGGGTAAACACACAATTGTGTATGCACCATATGTGCAGGTAGTGGTCAGGCAGGTGTATATAGCAGGTGAGTACTATTATACACTGTTCATGATCTCCTGCATGAGCAGTGTGACCTCCTCATGCAGGAATATAGAATGACTACCCTTTTAGAGGTGACAGAGTAGCTCAGGACCAGTCAGAAGGTCTTCTCTACATCAGTTTCCCACCAGGAGAGGTAAATTTATATACATAGGTGAATGGGGATGGATGCCTGTAGTTTTGTCAGAGCATGCACATACACAAACAGGGCTAGGACTCGACACCAATTTCAAGTACATTTGAGAGGTAATGTGCCTTGTAATGACACGTGCATGGTACATGGTACCCAACAGTTCCATTTACATGTGCAGTACATGCTATACAGAATGATGTAGTATTGATGGTTCTGGCAGATTATGCCACCCTAGCAACAGAAAATGCCATTCTTCCTCTCATCTATATTTACCCTTACTATTTTTGGCATAGTTCCAATTGGCATTTTTGCGCACATTAAAACTTGAGCATACATACCTGGAGCATGAGCATGCATGCCATAACATTATGATGACATCGCCCAGACGCCCACTCTCTCCTGGATACCCTGCACCTTTCCTATACCTATATATAGCTTGGTATGGCAGTCTGTGGGCTTCACAAATGCAAAGTGCTAATATATTGAATAAGCCATCTACCACAAAATCAGAATAGTATTAGACTGTACAAGATTAATGGATAATTGTATATAGGTGCATGTGGTTGGGTCATAATTGCGTTAGTGGTCAAATCTTATCAGGTTTGAAAGCTAGACACTCAATTAATTAACCACACACTTCACCACAGAAATTGATAGGCTTCTATGGTTTATATTACACCGTGACTTGCATGGTATGAGACAGCAAGTCAATTACTGCTTTTATAACAGCATGTATAGGGTGCATGCATGCAGGAAGGATTGTATGTGCCACAATCACAGTCTTGCATGCACATGTACATGAACGTTCCTCTCTACTTGTAAGAGGACCTGGTTTTGTTCCTTAATCATTACCAAATTACCTATACTAATGGTAATGACACAGGATATTGTCGTATGTAAATCAAGGCTTCCTATAGGTAGCTAGTGCGCAGTCTTCATGTGGACACTTATAGGATCTGTATACCTTGATCTGCTGGCAGCCTTATATAGCAAATTCATTAGATATATATATACACCTCAACGTCTGTGGCCATATTCCAATGTGTACACAATATATACTATAATAATTAAGAAGGAATTGTAGTGTTGTTAGCATGAATATGCATGTAGTGTGCATGAGTTACATAAATATGTATGACTTAAGTGACAATGTATATCTTTACGCATGCGTAGTTTTGTAAGAGAACACGTGTATGCATGGTGCATTTTGCTGTTGTGTCATTGAAGTTGAATCTGACTGATCGTTCAGTGTCGCTTCCCCGATCGGAGGATACCACATCTTTTCTGGCGACGAAGGTGGGATCGCGTGTCTGTAGCATCATTGGACGATGGCAGCAACCCTGGGGAAGGTGGAGGAGTTCGACGCGGGCCGTGAGGAGTGGTCACAGTACGTGGAGAGGCTTGGGCACTTCTTCGCGGCGAACGGCATTGACGCGGCAGAGAAAAAGGTCAGTTTTGTTAGCGGTTATAGGTCCGCCCGCGTATAAGCGGCTACGCGACTTGGTGTCACCCGAGAAGCCAGGCGACAAGACCTACGAGCAGCTGGTAAAGGTGATGACCGAGCACTTCAGCCCAGTACCCTCCGAAATTGTACAGCGATACAAGTTTCACAGCCGTTTCCGTCAGCCAGGTGAGTCCGTAGCCACGTTCGTGGCCGAATTGCGTTCTCTAGCGGAGTTCTGCAACTTCCAGCAGACTCTAGACGACATGTTGAGAGACAGGGTCGTTTGTGGAATCAATGAGGCAGCCATTCAGCGGCGTCTGTTGGCCAAGCCACGACTCACCTTGCAGAAGGCCATGGAGTTGGCCCTTGGAATGGAATCAGCCGCACAGAATTCGAAGGAGTTGCAACAGTCAGCACCCAAGAGGGAATTGGAGGGTTCCCTACCAAAGGTACACCAAGTGGCAACGGATAAGAAGCCAGAACGTGCTTGCTTCCGTTGCGGAAAGCCAGGACACCAGGCAGCTAAGTGTAAGTTTAAGGGGGCTAAGTGTCATCATTGTGGCAAGACAGGGCATCTCCAGGCAGTCTGCCGGAGTAAGTCAAAGGGGACATCAGGAAAAGAGTCCCGACCCCGTTCAGTTCGTCTGGTGCAGGAGGAAGAGGAAGTAGATAGTTTCCCCTTGTATGTTCTACGGGCAGCTGGGGTTGCCCCACCC
Source organism: Ianthella basta (assembly GCA_964019415.1). NCBI lineage: Eukaryota > Metazoa > Porifera > Demospongiae > Verongiida > Ianthellidae > Ianthella > Ianthella basta. The sequence continues at coordinate 5,938,838 of OZ025880.1, read as the reverse complement.
ATCAGAGTGTCCCCGACAGCCGACAGTTGTCCTCTCACGATGGAGGTGGACACTGGAGCGGCAGTTTCAATTGTCTCCCAGGCAACTTTTGAGAAGTTGTGGCCGAACCGGAGTGTGGCACCTTCAACGGTTAGACTACAGTCATACTCCGGGGAGTCCATTGCAGTGGTGGGCAGCATCGACATGACAGTCCAGTACCAGCAACAGTCAGCAGAGCTGCCGCTATTGATCGTGCAAGGAGATGGCCCCACCTTGTTAGGCAGGAACTGGCTGACTCACATCAAATTGGACTGGCAGAGAATCCACCATTTGGCACAGGAACCATTGCAGTCTGTGCTGCAGAGTCACGAAGCCGTGTTTGAGAATGGTCTGGGCACACTCAAAGATCACGAGGTGTCCATTACAGTGGACTCACAGGCAACACCACGATTCTGCAAGTCACGACCAGTGCCATATGCCTTACGACCAAAGGTAGAAGCGGAGCTTGATCGGTTGGTCAGTGAGGGGACGTTAGAACCAGTGCAATATTCAGAATGGGCATCACCCATTGTCACCGTGGTCAAGAGCGACAAGACAAGTGTTCGTATTTGTGGGGATTTTAAACAGACAGTCAACCCAGTCGCCAGACTGGATCGCTATCCCATCCCCAAGGTAGATGACCTGTTTGCTACATTGGCCAATGGGGTTGTATTCTCCAAACTTGATCTCAGTCATGCTTATCAGCAGTTGCCCCTCACAGAGGACTCGAAGAAATTTGTTGTCATCAATACCCACAAGGGCTTGTTTCGCTTCACCAGGCTCCCCTTTGGCATTTCTTCTGCTCCAGCTATATTTCAGAGAGTGATGGAGAGCATCTTGCAGGGCATCCCGAAGGTGGTTGTCTATTTGGATGACATCTTGGTGGCTGGAGACTCAGTGGAAGAGCATCTCAGACTGCTGGACAAAGTTCTGGATCGGTTGCAGAAAGCAGGGCTCCGGGCTCGGAAGAACAAGTGCCAGTTCATGGTCTCTGAAGTGTCATATCTAGGACACAGAATTGACAAAGACGGGCTCCACCCTTTGGACGACAAAGTGAAGGCGATAGTGGAGGCCCCAGCACCACGCAACGTCAGGGAGCTCAAGTCCTATCTTGGGATCCTAACTTACTACGGTAAGTTTTTGCCAGACCTGTCAGCTGTGCTAGCACCCTTGTACCGCTTGCTGAGGAAGCAGGTGAGCTGGCGTTGGTCCTCGGCAGAGAGAGAGGCGTTTCAGGTTTCCAAGGACCTCTTGTCGTCATCTCCACTACTTGTGCACTTTGACCCACAACTTCCCCTCACCCTAGCTTGTGATGCTTCAGCATATGGGGTGGGGGCAGTGCTATCACATCGTTGGCCTGATGGCTCAGAGCGGCCAATTGCCTATGCCTCACGTTCACTGTCCGACGCAGAGAGGAACTACTCGCAGTTGGAGAAGGAAGGTCTCGCCATAGTGTATGGAGTCAAGCACTTTCATACTTACTTGTTTGGGCATTCTTTTGAGTTGGTGACAGACCACCAACCCCTGCTGGCCCTCTTGAATGAGAAGAGGCCCACATCACCTCAAGCTTCAGCCCGTGTCCGTCGCTGGTCCTTACTGCTGTCAGCCTACGAGTACACCTTGGTGTTCCGCAAGACAGAGGCTCACGGCAATGCAGATGCTCTCAGTAGGCTACCTTTGCCTGTGGCACCAGCAGAGACGCAGTCACCCCCAGAGCTGGTTTTGTTAATGGAACAATTGGAGGAGTCGCCAGTAACCGCAGAGCAGATCAGCTCATGGACCAGGCGTGATCCATCCTTGTCAGTGGTTCTCCAGGCCCTCAAGCAGGGCTGGCCATCCCAGTGCGGCCCAGAGCTGGCACCATACACGAAGCGTAAGTTGGAGCTGTCTGTTCATGGTGGTTGTGTTCTCTGGGGCTCTCGGGTGGTTGTTCCACCTCAAGGTAGGAAGGCCATTTTGCAGCAGCTGCACGAAGGCCACCCTGGCATGTCCAGGATGAAGGGCCTGGCTAGGATGTATGTATGGTGGCCAGGGCTGGACAAAGAGATTGAGGACATGGTCAGATCCTGTCAGGAATGTCAAGCCTGTCAACCATCACCCCCTGCTGCACCCCTACATCCTTGGAGATGGCCAACTCGCCCCTGGGCTAGACTACATTTGGACTATGCAGGACCAATTGACGGGAAGATGTTTCTGGTGATCATTGACGCCCACTCCAAGTGGATAGAGGTGTTCGGTGTGCAGTCAGCTTCTTCAAGCAACACAGTCGAGAAACTGCGCATAGTCTTCTCCCAATTTGGGATCCCAGAAACCATTGTGACAGACAATGGTTCATGTTTTGTCAGTGAAGAATTCCAGTCCTTCTTGCGTGCTAATGGGATCAGCCTAATTACATCAGCACCCTACCATCCAGCTTCCAATGGTCTTGCTGAACGTGCTGTACAGATCCTGAAGAACGGACTGAAGAAGGTACGTAATGAGTCCTTGAACTCAAGACTGGCAAAGATCCTGTTCAGTTACCGGTTGACACCACAAGGCACAACTGGTGAAGCTCCAGCAGAGCTGCTGCTGGGCAGAAGACCTCGTTCTAGGCTAGATCTTGCTAGACCCAATCTATTGGAGAGGGTAGAGAGCAAACAACAACAGCAGAAAGCCGGTCATGACTCGCACGCCAGGATCCGCACGTTCCAGGTCGGTGACACCGTGTACGCCAGGAATTTCCGTCCTGGGGAGAAATGGCTGCATGGGTCAATTGTTACAGTTACTGGGCCTGTGTCATTTGTCATTGAACTGACAAATGGAGCCAGAGTTAGACGCCATCAAGACCAACTACGCCACCGATCAGTGCATCAAGAGCTCTCAGCGGATCTGAGCACCACAGTTGATACCTTTTATTCAACAGAGACGTTTGTCCATCATCCTGTGGCTGCCCAGACTACACCAGCGGTAGCAAGCGCACCAAGTGAGACATCTCCTCGGCGCTACCCTCGACGGTCTCACCGTGCTCCAGACCGTTACGAACCAACTGTTTGACACTTGGGTCTCCGTTATAGTTAGTTATGATTGCACTTGTATTTTCCTTTTCTTTAGGGGGAGGAAGTGTAGTGTTGTTAGCATGAATATGCATGTAGTGTGCATGAGTTACATAAATATGTATGACTTAAGTGACAATGTATATCTTTACGCATGCGTAGTTTTGTAAGAGAACACGTGTATGCATGGTGCATTTTGCTGTTGTGTCATTGAAGTTGAATCTGACTGATCGTTCAGTGTCGCTTCCCCGATCGGAGGATACCACAGGAATCTATAGTTGCATTGTATATACTTTGCGCTTTTCATACTAGCTACAATATATTGAAACACGAGCTATCCTAGTTGCAAACTTAGACTAAACATGCATGTGTAAAATGCCAGGAAGTTGTGTATAGATGACATTCCGGTTCACATTTGTGTGCACACAGAAGTGCTTTGGTATTTTGTGTGTCCATACAAGATATACAATGGTAATACATGGTATATGCTCATCTGGAACTTATAAGCATGCAAGCTCTCACCTGTATAGGCATTGGCAACTATACACAGCTTTATAGGTGCACAGAAAACTTAACGGAAACCCATTCGCAAGCTTCATTGGATGTCTGAACACAGAGAATTGCAAGAGTTAGAATTTATGACATAGTATATATACAATACCTGAGTGATGCACATAGCATAAAGTGGTGATGTACAGTATATTCAGTGCAAGTCAGTGGAATATATTACAACAGTGTGAACAGGAAAATTGCCTCTATGAATGATTTTCTACAGCAAGAATAAATTAAAGTACATCTTGTACAGAATGGAGCACAACTGGCATTAAATAAGTGCAGTTTCTAATACAATGAATATATTATTATATTATATTATATTCCAATGTGTACACAATATAGATATATATATATATTCATAAATAATAAATAATTAAATTTAGTTAGGTTTAGATGAAAGGAAATGATATATTAGTGAAAATCTGAAGCATGCAGCCATGCATGAATAGCTCAACAGAGTTTCAAGGCACCGTTGACTCAGTACAGGTGGACGAATCACTGCATGCAGACAGAAGTGCTAAGAGATGTGCTCAATTCCTCGGAGATTGATGGCGCCCTTGAGATAAATGGTGTCACCGCGAGCGTATGATGGGTTGTCCAGAACAGCCAAAGAGCAAAACTGTAGACACCCTGAGGCTACGTTCATCTCAGACTTTGGCATTTGGAAGCTGCTACTATCTTCATCTGGCTTGAAGGACTGGGTGATGTCTCATGACACTCCATCCTGTGCTAGCAGTGAAAGGGAAACAGTCTGATTGAAGGGCCAGGGGAGGAGTGGGTCAAACTCTCCTTTCATGAGAGTTACAAAGAAGGAGATATGTGTGCCTCGACCTGAACCATCTCCATTGAGGTAGACTCGCAGACACAGTTTGTAGCCATGACGTGATGTGAAGAAAGGGGCACTGTAGAGGGAGATGGTCTTCCCAAGGACAGCATCCCTCCTCCTCCTAGTCAGCTCGGGTATCTTCCAAATGTACACTCCACTGTAGCTGGTAGCCTGCAGGGTCTGCACTGACAGTGCCAGGTCACTGTAGTAGTCCTGGAGCTCCTTCACAGCGTGCTGTAGTTTAGTAATGGCCTCCTCAGTTGCTATGGCATATGTTTGGGCATCTGATTTTGCTTGTTGTACCATCATTAGATTGCCACCAAGTTGTCTTGTTAGCTCAGTGATTCGTCCGTCAACATGCGTTAGTGCAGTGTCAACGTTAAGTGGCACCTTGCTATTAGTTACTGCAGCACCTCCAACCTTTAAGTGCTGCACAGTATCCTGTAGGTACCTCCAAACCATCCTCAGGTGGAACTGTACATATTGCTGCTCATGCTCCAACAGATCAGCTCCTGAACCCTGCACGCACACATGATCAAGAGGAACAAATTGAATGCCTAGAAGAAGAATCATACATCCTACCTAATCCAGTTGTACAGAAAAGGTGCACTGTTTAAAATTATATGTATGTGAGTGTATACATGCAGAGTGCAGTGTGCATGTATATATGATTCCTACATAATGATATGTAAATGATATGAGGGCTTCTCGTGTAGGAATGAATTAGTCTGATACCCAACCCTGTCTGCCAGCCACTGTGGCAGCTAGTTAACAGAGCCGGGTATGAGACTAGAAATGCCTGGCAGTGAGTTTCATGTAAGGATTAAGCAGACTTGTAGCACAGAATGAGGATTCATGTTGACAATGATCCATTACTATACTAAACCATGCACATACAAAGTTAACAGTTCACTAACAGTCCCTAAAATCTGATGTCTCTCCCATCCTGCCACACAGTGGTAGTGAGGACGTGACATCACTCTTGTGATGTCGTGTGTGGTGACGCCAGTCATCCACTACAGACTCACCTCAGACTTACAGCCAACTAATTGATAACGGCATGTTCTACTGACTGTTGTACAATCTTCACTCACATGTGTCTTCATCTGTATAGGTATTAGGAAGTACATGAGGTAATGCATAGTAGAAATGTCATTGACATTAATGTGTCTTCACTGCATGCATGAGCATTACCAAGTTTGACATAAGTAATCATGATATAGTACACCACAAACTTGAGCTAGTCATGATCAATGACTTGGTCAACTGTAGAGTTTCTGTTAAACTAACCAGCTTTGATTCAATTGACAGTTTATTACTTTGATGTGGTCGACATGTCATACTTCTGTTCCTGGCAATTAATTTTATAAATCAGTTGACCCCATCTGCCAAATAATTGGAATATTCTACAGCTTACCTGTCCTCTGGGTACTTTGTGGTATCCTGTTTACATAGCAAGCCACTTTGTTATAGAGGTCAGCTCAGCTGTTCTGTTCATGAACATCAAAGGAAGAAGATTAGAGTGTACAACTGTGTAGCCTTCTTTTCACATCCCTTGTGTGCTCTTGTGCGTGTACATCATGACTTTGTATTACTATATATTGTAGGCCTTATTCTGTGCATATGAAGGAATGGATACATGTGTGCTTGTATGCAACCTGCTGTAGGGTAGCTTCACTGGTTAGTAGGTAGCTAGTATATACTGGAAGACCCAACCCAGTACATTCTTGTATGGCAGCACTTGGTAGTGTGTGGATTTACTCCATAGCTCCACTTGCATATCCATTCTATGAACTTTTTACCATAGGTGTATAAATTGCATTCAATGTGCATTCAATCAATACCAGACAAGTGTCAAATTGCTTTACCTCCATTGTCCTGCCTGTTAGCGGGTGTGGGTGTGACTTCTATATATAGAGAGGAAGTCAGCTGAGCCGATCAACCCACATGGGAATTTCCTTTCAGACTAAGGGAGACTTCCTGCAGCAGCAAGATGCATTGTAAGACGTGCACACACGTCATGCGGTGAAAATGAACACTTTTGACCATCCGTTTGGTAATGTGCTCTGTAATGTTGTTTTGAATAGTGATTTGAACTCTGTATATGTGACACTTCTCACACTCACAGGACCATGAGACTACATTGTGTCTGCTAAATTATATTGAATTTCAATAGACACTAGAGAATTATGGCTAATAAAATATTTTAGGAGCCAACAGTCACATGTGATTATTGCAGGAAAGTGTCACAAATCTGTCACACTGACTTGGGCCATGGAGAAGTTAGCTAGCTATTATACACACAAGTGGGCTGATTTAAATCATACAACTTACATTACTTGAAAACAAGGAGCCCACAGTCATCTATGACTTTGCAAAGATAATAAAGTGTCACAAATCTGTCACACTGACCCTGGCCATGGAGAAGTTAGCTGGCTTGCAAGATAAGGAGGGACCATAGCTAAAGGTATTTGAGGTTAGCTATACTGCACTGCACATAGCTAGTTGACCAACTCTATATCCATGTTTGAAGCCTAAAATCTACACAGTAGCCTTCACCATTCAGAAAATACGTGCACCTTGTATGTATACTGGCAAACGTTCAGGAAAAGCAAGGAAGGACAAGGAATTTTCAGTAATATTCCGCCATTTTCTGGAAGCATGACGTCATATGCCTGAAATACCAAGGCAGGTGTTAAAAGTAACATCGAATAGAGCTGCAAGTCATAGTCGCAATGGATCGCAATACACATGACAAGAAGGATTTCCAGGATGCCAGAATAAAGCCACCAAAAGTGACGCATGGACAAAACGGCAACGCTGCAGCTTACTCGTGCGTCCTTTGCAACTGGTTGTTGAGCGTCCCTTACCAGTCCTACTGCGGCGACAGAGCTTGTTACAAGTGTCTAAAGCTACTGGTACAGAAGACGAAACAGAGGTGAGCCATCACAGCTGAAGGTCAACGGTCAAATTGTCGGAAGTTGCTGGGTGCTGCATGTGTAATCGTGGGCAGATGATCGACGGCCGGGAACGCTGTGAGGGAGCGTGCACGAAACGGTCGCGGGTACACTGGGCAACTGCACTGAGCACTAAGGCAATCACAAACTGAGTACAGGCACTTATATAGGATACGAGACAACATAACAATGAAAGGCATATCGGTGTTTACGGCCTGCGCTACTGATCATAGTAATACGCTAATAAATTGCATGACATGCATTGATCAGCATATACAAGGCTCCGTATAGAGGATATGCAACGGTGACGCATTATCGGAAAATCAAAAGGTCGGCGGTGAACGGGTGCACTGTGGTCCATATAATACCAGCATTCAGCTGGGAAAGGATGCCTGGCAAATAAGAATAGTCCACGAGCGCGAGGACTCGGACACGTAGTCACCAACCATGCAAGTTACTGATTGCCAGCCGAGACACTCGTGGGAGCCTAATTTACTACAGCTCAAATCGTGGATGACGAATGTCTAATGGCTGGCAGCGACTGCAGATTCTACTGACGTTTTTTTTTCGGGGGACCTACTAAAGTAGCTACGAGTAGCGAGAGTAGTAGCGAGCGACAGTATCTAGTATTAGTAGTTACATTTAACGCCTGACCAACGCCTGACTGCGTTGCGTAATAAATAATTTGTAGTCTTCATGAGGTGCACGAGAATTTATATAAAACCATAGATACAGGAAAAACTCAGTAAGTGTTAATAACCTATAGTTCATAGTTTGAGTCGAAGACTGCCGCTGAGAAGTATATGCAATGGATCGCCACGATATAATTATTGTCAATGACAAGAAGGAATTTCAAGAGGCCAGAACAAAGCCACCCAAAGTGGCCTATGGAGGAAGCGGAGACTCGGCAGCTTTCTTGTGCTTCCTCTGTAGCTGGTTGTTGAATATCCCTTACCAGTCTTACTGCGGCGACAAAGCTTGCTACAAGCTAGTGCCTGAAGCTACTAGCACGGTCGCTGAAGCAGAAGTATATAAGCCATTGCACGACATTCTGCAAATTATTGTACGCTGTCAAAACGATGTAACGGTGGCCGTGTATAATTTCGGATTAGAACTGACCGACCGGACTGGACCAATACATTTGATAGGGGCCTGTGCAGTCGATTAGAAGCTGACCATGACGTTTTCCCCCGCGGGTGGTATAAATTGGGAGTGCTTGCCGTTTTAGATCCCCTCTGTCAATCTATCAACTTGGCCTTGTTCCGTCTCTCTAATGAACGAATTTGCCCCTTTCCGACTCACTGTCAACCTATAGTTAGCCTTGGGCCTTCTCTAGCAGAATTTATAACCTCGGCCGCCAGTATACTTAGCTTTGGGTCCTGTACGTCTCTTGCACAACTTAGCTTCAGGCTGTCACGACTGCATGTGTCAGTCAGCTGAGAAGTATGTCGAATTGCTACTTCGCTGTTCAATTCAAAGTTTTTTTCACTTTTTCTATATGTGCAGTGGCCGAGAAACGATCAAGTGCCCTGGTTGTGGAGACAACATTATACCAGAGCAGGTATTATTAATATCTGTACAGATTCAAGAAGCCCTTGCTAGAATTATTAAGATCAGGCAAGCAATGTTATTTATACAACACAAGTATAGTAACTTGCTCCTCTCTTTTTATGTATATCTAGTTCTTCCCAGACAAAGCTGCCACTAGAGAGCTGAACGCACTCCATGTAGCCTGTCCAAATGAGGGATGCAGCTGGGAAGGGCAGTACTGTGACTATGAGGACCACTTTAACAAGTGCCCCCAGTCAAGGGTGAAGTGTACCTATGAGCAGTGCAAGGAGATGGTCTTGAGGAAGAACATGGACAAACACACCAAGAAGTGTGTCTTTAGACCTAGCAGATGTGAGTACTGCGGAGCAGAGACAACATTCAATCGCTTACAAGTGAGTTGGCACATGCATCCATACAGCGAGTGGGTGACACTGTGTATTATGTGTGTGTGACATAGACATATACACTGTCATGTAATACCTATATGTAAAAGCAGTACCATGCAGTGCTGTTTTGTACGGTGTATGCCTTTTCATGCATGTCAAGTACTATTACACTTCTCTTCTGCATGCTCTCGCTAATTAATGCAGGACCACTGGATCATGTGTGACCAGTTTCTATATGCATGTACTGAAGAGTGTGGGGAGAAAGTACCCAGAGGACAGGTAAGCTCTAGAATTTCTAATTAATGTGGTGGCCATGGCCAGTTGTAGGTTCAATTGATCATTGAATTGTAGACAGTTGTGTACTTTCTTGACAGCAGCCATTTCAGAAGTGGACCTGGTGGACACATCATTTGCCGCACTAGAGAATTAATAACTTAAAGTCCCTCGAAGGGTGTACATACACACAGACAATAGAAGTCAATATCATGCAAGTAAAACATACTAGTTAATGTCATTTCCAGCTGCGCATGTCCTGCTGCATGCCACCGCTGCACAGCATTGAGAAGCACTGTAGCCAGGTACAAATGCAAATGCAGGGCTTTTCTGTGATCTTGCAAAAGCATCTTCCAAACTCTCTCACAATTTCTCATCTGCTTCTCCTAGCAATCCAGATGTCTAAAATTCCCCTAATAATGGCAAATTTGAAGGATATTAGGAATGACTTACTGAAGAAGCATAGATGTACAGGTCGGAGTAACCATTTTAATTGGGCACAAGACGTACATCTACTAATACTCAGAGACACACATGCAGCTGTCAAATACACTTAAGAATTGTACATTACATCATACCTCCTAAGGACGGTAAGATTGTCACGAAGTAAAAAATCCCCTGTTGAAATCGACCCCCCTCCCCCCCCCCCCCCCCCCCCCCGGAGTAAGTGTGACAAGATGCACTTGCTGTCATCAATCCCCGTACTTTGCCAACACCAAATATCCAGAATGTCACACTTGATGGCACATTGACTGACCAAGAAGAGAGTGTAGGTGGGTTTCTAACGAAATTATTAACGTAACAGCTACACATGCAATGGCCAATAGAAGGGTGCATGAAAATTACTACGTGTACTTTCTTGACAGCAGCCATTTCAGAAGTGGACCTAGTTTAAATTTAGCATATTATGTGAGAACGAAGCTACCTCACACGCACTTCAATATAAGTGTGGCAAATGGTGCAAAAGCAGACCCTGTATAAACAAGCTATATACAAGTAGAATTATGTATTTAACCTTGTGAGCAATATAAGATGGATGATTAAAGATCTGGAGATCCAACAAGACTACGAAATGAAAAGGTTACTACAGAGAAAGAGAACTTGATGCAGGCAGCAATCCAGTATGCATTTTGCAAGTTATGCTGGGTATGAAGATGCTTAGCCATATAATGCTAGCAAGGACAAATAACGTGCAATCCGCAAAGGGGCTGAGAGCATCAGTGTGGTGAATGGAATGATCTTCTACTAGAATTGGTGGAAACAGACAGTAGAAGTCATCACCCAGTGAGAGAGGTGCGTGAAATGTTGGTTGCCAGCCCACAACAGATGCCCCCCATGCAGGCCCAAGCAGACGTCTACCCCTGTTGGGCCTAAGCAGACGTCTACCACTGCCAGGCCTATGTATAAGCAGACGTCTACCTGGACCATTTGCCTAACTGCACTATAATTTCACTAATCCATCTACTGCAGTGGTGCAGTATATAGATTAGTAAATCCCATGCATACTAGTAACCAGCAGGTGGAAGCCACCGTCACTTTCATTGTACAGATTTTCAACCATTTCCCCTTTTCCATCATGAGTTGTGAACAAGAAGTACCACCATCCAGTTCTCTACTAAACGGACACAATGGTAATAATGCTCCTGCCAGAAGATAGAGAAAGGACAAGAAGTGCAATGTGATGAATGCCAAGAGTGGTACCATCAAGTGTGCTGGTATCACCAGTGACAGTTTTTTGACTGACTCTGCACCATGGTTTTGTTCCACTTGTATGTAGCAAAATAATTTGCAATTATAAATCTTGTACATTGCTATTGATTGACATTGCTGTTATCATATGTGCGTGGAATTGTCCTGTCTTTAGATAGGTCTTTAGCTAGTTCTGCATGCATGGCCAAAATGACAGTACATTAAATCTCTTCCTGCATGTACTTGTGCATAGTCAGGATCTGACAGTACATTAGTCTGCCTATATGTATGTATAGTTGTGCAGGCTACACCTATACAGGGTCGGACAGTATATTTGAACTCTTCCTATGATGTGCAGCATGTTAAAACTCTGCCTATAGTTGTGCAGCCTATTTCTACAGTAATTTCAAACCATACTGAGGCTCTGTGTCTAGTAACCTGGGAGAGGGGGCTGCTGCCGTCTAACAGGGACACCCTACTCAACAATGAAGTCACCTATAATGGACCAGGGTATTGAAAATGGCACTAAACGCTACCAAAAATGATCTGGGGGGACAGATTTTATGGAGAATTGTTATCGCTATGACAGCACATCATATCTACTTCTGTGGAGTTCACATGCACTTTCGAATTCCATTCCAAATCCCTGGGAATCCAGAGAGTTACAACTGGACTGATATACAAACATGCACAGTCTTACTGCAATGTCACATTACTTGGCACATTGAGGACTTATATGTCTTGCTGACTAATTATATAATTATGTAATGCATCATGCACGCATGTGCATGCAGTAGTGGACATTTCTCCGTCTAGCCAAAGAAAGCAATGAAACTATATAATTGTGATGCATTGCTGCTTCACCTTTGAATAACAATTTTTATATACTGCCAATTATAATCTATGGCATTAAAGACAGCTAGGAACACTTATTGTACCCATATACAACATGGTGCTTACATGCTATATGCTGCATTCACTCAATCAATGCAATTATCTGTTGGCTCATCAAACTAGCAACAGCCAAGATGCTTCTAGCGTTTCGGATAATGTTATTCATGCACGCCACAAACCCAGATCCCTTCCACTATACTCCCAGGGGAAATATAGGATGCACAATGCATAACAGGTGTGCAATCGCCCTGTGTGATTGTATATATTACGTATGTAACCAGTGTATATTGACAAAGGGACTGTAGCTATATTACAAAAGGCACCTTTTGCATGCATGCTTGCTTCAGATTCATTTGTGCATGAACGTATACATGTTCTTCATAATATATAATGAGCTATCATAAAAGCTGCATGCATGATTGGCATTACATGTAAAGTAATATTTATGCGTAACATATTGTATATTATGCCCTAATAATTATATACAATGTATACTTAAGCAGTTGACAAAGACGTACGGGTCGAAACGTCCTGCTTTTGATTGATTTATCATTATCAGTTGTGTCTTGCTCAATAATCTCGTATCATTGTATTATCAACGCAACTATGAGCCTCTACAATATCATGTATACTTAATACTTCTTTCTCCTTCACAGGACTCTACCACAGTTGCCAATAGCAAAAACTGGAGGGAACTGCTGGAGTGTAACTTTCCGATAGAAGACCTCATGACACAGCTCCAAGGAAAATGCATTCTGACAGTGTATGAAACTGAGGAGATACAATCCACACCTAATCATGTGGAAAAGAACCGTAAGTTCTTCAAATATCTCTGTCGAAAAGATGAAAATGTTGCACTCAAAGGAACACTCACCATCCTATCTCAGCCACAATACAAATCGTATCACTACCTGGGAGACATGCTTGGGGATTTGTTCCGTATCCAGAGGTCAGATAGCAGCCTGAACCAGGTTAGTGTGAGTAGAAGCAGGGTATTAATACTGTCTGCATGTATACACATGTGGTTGCACACAATTCAGTACACCCCTATGTATATACTACTCTAAATACCGCTCATGCATGATCAGAATTATTAAGAACCTCCTGCATTGGAAAGCGGTATCCTATAGTGAAATGCACCCATCCTGCTGCAGCTGATCAACGTTTCCTGTTGCAAACCATGCATCATATGTAAGATTATTGTTTCATAATACTATTATACCCATTCAGCTCATGCAGTATTGAGTATATAGAGATACATAATAGCAATAATACATATATCACTTGCTTTTCTAACTTTGTTTCAGCATCCTGCGGGAGACATGCAGACCCTGCAGGCTACCAGCTACAGTGGAGTGTACATTTGGAAGATACCCGAGCTGACCAGGAGGAGGAGGGATGCTGTCCTGGGGAAGACCATCTCCCTCTACAGTGCCCCTTTCTTCACATCATATCATGGCTACAAGCTGTGTCTGCGAGTCTACCTCAATGGAGATGGTTCAGGCCGAGGCACACATATCTCCTTCTTTGTAACTCTCATGAAAGGAGAGTTTGACCCACTCCTCCCCTGGCCCTTCAAGCAGATCGTTTCCCTTTCACTCCTAGCACAGGATGGAGTGTCACGAGACATCACCCAGTCCTTCAAGCCAGATGAGGACAGTAGCAGCTTCCAAATGCCAAAGTCCGAGATGAATGTGGCATCAGGTTGTCCACAGTTCTGTTCTCTGGCTGTTCTGGACAACCCGTCATACGCTCGCGGTGATACCATTTATCTCAAGGGTGCTGTCAATCTGCGAGGAATTGAACACATCTCATGACTGCTGCATGCAGCTACATGTATGCATAGTTCTTCCAACACACTGTTTGTTTTTGAGATGCAGGTGTATATGTGTTTGTGTCAGAGTTGATGAACTGGTTTCAGTCCTATTGTTTCTTTATTATGCTTATATACTTTCTATTCACTGTATGTGTCTATGTTTTTGACTTATATGACACTAGCTTATGACTTGAGTACAGTTATACTTGTATTCTGTTCAAATTCTCTATCTTTTGCATTGGAAGCATTATACTTTCAGTGCTGTTTACATAGTAATGGTTGTTGGTGTCTTATGCTTGGCTCACTCCAGCTATATATATAATTTCTGCTGGATGCATGTTTTACAAGTGAGCTTTACATCTTTGATCATGAAATCATGCTCACAAGGTTGTTTTAGTGCCTATAATAATTATAATGTATTTATATAATTTACTAATATGTATAATTAGTATAAATTATAGCAATCTTGTGTAATAATTACAGCTAATAATATGCATGACGTGCACATACAATATGTCATGACATGCCTTATTAATTATTATTAAGGCTGATAGCCTGCATGTAACTACTCTATCAAAGTCTCAGGATTAGCTACCACCACACACCCTATAGGTATGCATGTCTTTATGCATAATGATTGGAATCCATGTACATGCAGCTGTCATTGTTCTGTGGTCACTATAGATCCACCCCATGACTGGCCAACAGTGTATACCAGCAGATTTGCATTGGTTGCAAAATGGGAAACACATTTGCAGTTGAGTGACCTAATAGGTAGGTATAGGTAGGGGACAGACTGAGGGAAAATCCCTGCAATGGTATGCAGTGATCTAATGACAAAGTACACAAGTGCCAGGACCATTAACCACAACTGTGTAATCATACAGCACATGGCTACACGCTACAGCTCATGATGAAGAGGCAGAATGTGTAACTGCCAGACATGCAGATAGCTAGACCAGTGAGAGTGAGTATGAATTGTGTAAGTGTAGCAATATGGTATTCTTTGTGCCAATGTTCTAGTTTATCAATGCCGACTAGTACTATCTGCACATCTAGTTCGCACTCCATCTACAATATTGCTGTATTTTTGCTGTGTCATTCTCACTTGTTCACTCAGAATTTCATACATTAACTGCACATTAATGTCATATTTTTAATGCAATTTGAAAACATTGGGAAAAGGGGGGGAGAGCCTGAATGTTTGCGGGAAAGCTTCCCTCTCCCATCCTCATGCCCTTTAGAACTACAAATTGTAAAGAATTTCAGCTTAGAAAAGCCTAAGTGCTAGTTAAACATCCAAAACGTTTAAAGATTATGGAGCACGACCCAGAAAGTGTCTTCCTAGGATATAGGGCACCTTCCTTTAAGTCTTTTGGAGTTATCCTTGGTTTTAAGCTTCTTCTGTCGCGGCGGCAGCCATTGTGGTCTCTGATACGTCATAATTCGTCATCAAAATGGCGGCGGCGACCTCGCAACATAGTTGCGACCGCAGCTCGCTTGAATATTAGCTAATTCCCAAAGTGGTTACTCACTGCAATTGGATTACTCCATTTGAAGGCAGTTAGAGCCTTCAATTCATGATCTCTTTGGCAACTAATAGTAAGTTCCTGACGGCTAACGTTAATTTTAGCTCTAGCTGACAATTTCCTAGCTGGCTCACAAAACTTTGGTCCGGCCATGGCCGGAGTGGCCGGAGCGGTTCCCCCGGCCCTGTACGTGGTAGCGTTCTACTCCTATATCTGAAGTAACTAACCGGGAACGCTTTCCTTACACACACTCTCCTGTCTGTCCCCCCCCCCCCCCCCATTTACTGGGCGCCTGGGAGAATAGCCTACGGCTAATAATCCCCTGACCCTGACCCCATCTTCCCGTCTCAATTTGAAAACCTGCCGTGCCTCCACTCAGTTTCATCATCAACCTCCTGTCTGCCCTTCTCACCACTCTTGCTCACTCCGACCACTCTCCCAACCTTACAATCCTCTTTAGCATCTCCAACTTGGGCTTCGTCTAATCGTCTCCATCTCCTGATCCCATTCCTTCCGTACTTTCCTCCAAGTAATAGCCTCCAGTATCTCCTTCACTTCCACATCCTGGAACTTTACCTCCACATTAACATCCTCCCAAACTGCCCCCCTAGGCCTTTTGGCTCAACAGGTTGCAGATATTTTTAGCCATATTTAGCAGATGACGTCATGCATACGCAGTATATAAGAGCTGGGGAGCCGCTTGCTGGGTTGGAGTTTGCTGTGACAGTGTGAAAATGGATCGCAATACAATTAACACGAAGGACTTCCAAGAGGCCAGAACGAAAGCACCCAAATTCACGCACGGACTGAACGGCCACTCCGCAGCTTTCTCATGCGTCCTTTGTAACTTGTTGCTGAGCGTCCCTTACCAGTCCTACTGCGGCGATAGAGCCTGCTACAAGTGTCTAAAGCTACTGACACAGAAGCAGGGCCGTCGGAGGCAATTTAGAAGTGGTAAGGCCATTGGGTGAAGGATACAAAATGTCGCGAGCGAAGCGAGCGAAAAATGTTTTTTAGCTCTTTTTCATTATCATACAGATAACGTTTGCTACAGATCTGTGCCTCAAGAATGGTGATGCCTTTGCTAGCCCAGCATGCACTCTCGATCAGTCAGTAAGTCGTTTTAAGAGGGTTACATAGATTTCACAATAAATCATGTACTTGTTTTGCATGCATTGTCTGTACACAGTATATATAATATATTAATGAACGAAGCCATATCAATATTTCCACAGATTAGCAATTCCTGAAAACCTGCGCGAGGCTGATGAGGTTGTCACCTATTGTCGGCATTCTTAGGTCCACGTGCTTCGACGATGAGGCCATTTTGAATTGTTACATCACCTTTAGGGTATAGCGATTCGCTGACGTGTGGTGCTACAAGCCATGCTTCGTAGCGCCAGGTGATGCGAGAAAACGATTGCCTACGTACGCGCTGTTGGCCTCCATCTTTATTACGTTTTGAATCGATTACGTAACAAAACATGGCGGAAGAAAGGAGCGTGCTTGCAAATCGTGAAGTATTGGACCCTACTTGATATCTCCGGTTTCATTGCATCTGCTAACAACCTAAGATCATTGCTTCTTTGTTTCCTCAACGGTTAGTTTGGGTAGGGTAGGGGTTATCTGGTTTAGTAGCTAAAAACACTGCTTTTGAAAATAAAAAAAAACTGCTAGCTGTTCAAAAAGTGGTACGGCCATGGCCGTACCGCCTCCGACGGCCCTGAGAAGTTAAAGCAGAAGTGAGTTATAGCAGCTTCACGATCTGCGAAGCATAGTTATAGCTTGCTAGCTAACTGGCTTGCTAGCTGGCGAAGGTAGTTTTTGTAGTAAACTCTGCCGAGCCGTTTCGCAGTTCTGTTTATTTCAACCCTTAATTATGTGTAGTGGCCGTGAAACAATCAAATGTCCTAGATGTGGAGACGACATCATACCTGATCAGGTAGGGCGGGTACGTATACGATACTGATCACATGTATGCTTGCGGCCATTTTTTATGGATTCATTAGTGTCTTTTCCGGTTACATAGTTCTTCCCAGACAGAGCTGCCACTAGAGAGCTGAATGCACTCCATGTAGCCTGTCCAAATGAGGGATGCAGCTGGGAAGGGCAGTACTGTGACTACGAGGACCACTTTAACAAGTGCCCCCAGTCAAGGGTGAAGTGTACCTATGAGCAGTGCAAGGAGATGGTGTTGAGGAAGAACATGGACAAACACACCAAGAAGTGTGTCTTTAGACCTAGCAGATGTGAGTACTGTGGAGCAGA
Organism: Ianthella basta; assembly: GCA_964019415.1. NCBI lineage: Eukaryota > Metazoa > Porifera > Demospongiae > Verongiida > Ianthellidae > Ianthella > Ianthella basta. The sequence continues at coordinate 5,921,044 of OZ025880.1, read as the reverse complement.
GACAACATTCAATCACTTGCAAGTAAGTTGGCACACGCATCCATACAGCGAGTGAGTGGGTGCATGGGTGAGTATGATGATCACATATCTATGGACATAATAGTGCACGTGTGTACATGCGTGTGTGACATATAGCAAACAATGTACACTGTCGTATAACATTCAAACAACACCAGCACTAGTTTGTACAGTGTATGTATGCCTTTTCATGCCTGAGTAATACACACTTACCCTTTAATTACTCTCAATTTTTTGCAGGACCACTGGAGAATGTGTGACCAGCTTCCTGTGTCATGCAGTGAAGTACTACAGTACATTAACTCCCATGAGGGGAGTGTAATTTGCTAATAAGGCGTGAGATGTAAATTAATGGTCTTGCTTGCCTCTATTGTTATCGAATAGTGTTGTGTTCAATGTATGCAGTCCCAAAATCCCAGGCTGTGTCGTCCACACCAGCATCTGCAGAGAAAGAACAAGCAGTTGGCACACATTGTAAGTTACCAGTGTACATTGACTAACAGGATCAATGCCCAGTATCAGTGTGCATTATTCTGCTTGCAAACTTGCCTTAAGTTGATTGCACATGCAGTGTGTAGTGTGGTCCAAACTATTGCACGATAGAACAAGATGCTTAGAAAAGCCACCTTGCCTCAGTCTTTTAAGTAACAAGTTTGTGTTGTGCAAATGTATACAGTTCCGAAAGGCCAGCAAGCATCATCCGTGCCATCTATGAAGGCAGCAAAGAACTACTGGCATCGTAAGTTGGCAGGCAATTTTGACTCATGGGATCAATGTCCAGAGTCATGCAATTACCTACCTTGTGTACATAGCTATGTAGACCCAGTTAAATATAATCATACAGTATTGATGGCAGTAATCTAGTGCTGTGGAATATGCAAGTATTTAGCTATTGTTTTGCAGTCATTGTTGGCCACTATGGAAGTCAAAAATAAAAACAACTCGCAGGCTTAAACTTGCTATGATGTGGCATGCAAGATTTAGCTGAGACATTATTACCAATATGAACTAAGTCTGAAAGATAACGTTTGGAACTACATGTGGTAAGTAAAGAAAGGGGGAAGGGAAAAATGGCAGCGAACCGGACCAGCACCAGCAACCTCCAGATCTTTGGCCGACCCTTTAGCAGCCGGGTCACTGGTCACTGCCAACAGCCACTGATCCATTCCCTCCTTATATACCAATGTGGGCGGGCTCTATCCAGAGCCTCCTTTGAAACTCCCACACCGGGCACTGACTAATCAGTGACACTCGGAAATGCTAATTAAGATGATCTATGTACCATGGTGACACGAATGAAAGATAACGTTCGGAGCTACACATGGTAAGGAAAGAAGGGGGGAAAGGAAAAGTGGCAGTGAACCGGACCAGGTCCGGTACACTGCCATTTTTCCCTGGCATAATATTATAGCGTACCTTTAGACCGGCGCCTATACACTGTAGGCGACTATAGACAGGCGCTTATGTGGTTTTTACTATCTATGGTCACACCCACATGCATCCATTCCATGGAAACTTCGCGTAATCGCAAAATACGTCATCGACTGTGTTTCACAAGAGTCTTCGTGTTATGCATCAGCGGATTGAAGGACAGTTCTCACAGTGATCGTAAGTTGTATGTTCGTTTTGAACAAGTCTGTAACTAGTTGGTCTCATGTACTAATGTATGATGACTGGGAAAGGGTAGGATTTCGCTACAAATTGTACAGCGAAATCGCTAATGTGGCACACTCTAGTCAGGTTTGCCACAGTGGAATTGTCATGAGACGCGGAAGATAATGGTCTGGCTGGTTAACCCTATAGCTAGCGACCCATCCTTATTAGACCTTTGAGAATTGAACTGGCTTGAGCCTATATGATTTCGATGCGTGTTGCCAATGGCGTAATCCTGTGGTCTGGCTACTTGGCCATGTCATGCGAGAAGTGGTCCTGGACAAAACCGATCCCTCGAACCACTTTTAGCAACCAAAAATGGTCTGGTGTCAGATTTTATTAGCCCAAACTGGTCCGCTCAGGACCAGTTTTGGCAACCAGTAACTTCTTGGATGTTCTGTGAAGTGGCCATGCAGACAAAATGGCTACGACCATGTCAAAGTAGTCGTAGCCATTTGTCTGCATGGCCACTGCACAGAACTTTCGATTACTGGCTTCTAAAGTGGTGTTACAATCCTCTGCTGTCGATAGCCCCATTGTCAGTGACCACCTCAGCCAAATCATTACTTAATGGCAATAAATTTGCTCATACCATCTTGCCATCCCTTGCTCGCTTCTTCTGCTTCTCAGGAAGGAAAAACTAGCCAATGTAAATGATAACTCGGTGTCTTCTTTCTGGTTGGTCTCTTGCATTGTTCCGCACAGCAAGGCAAAAGGAAATCCTGCACCAGATCGCCAGCTTTCTCTGTCTCCTTGCTAACCTTGAATAAGTCCATCTCTTTCTTGAATACTTTCGAGATAATTCGTTCGCAACATAGCTGAGAGTGCTGGTATATCACTTCCAACCAGCTGTCGCTCAGACCAATTTTGGCCCTGGACCACTTTTTTATGACAGCTATACATGAGACTAGGTCTAATGGTGGCAATACCAATTAGCTAGCTATTGAAAAAGAGGAGGCTCAAAGCGTGGACAGACAAATATTGACAGTCCTAGCTTGTATGTACATATGGCCCACCATACGTACGTAGGAAGGGTTCTTTCCAGGGTTAGAGGCAATACTGTATTGCTTGTCCTATCCTTCACTCCAGCTCTCTGCCTAGCTACTTTTACTAGTAGCATGCTGTGCTTGTTGGACTAGGTACAAACTGTTGATAAGGAGGAAGTACCGAGAGGAATGGTAAGCTCTATAGAATATTCAATTTAAATGTGCATGGTGGCCATGGGTCATATGCGAGTTGTTGGATGTATTAGTCATTACATAGATGTACATCATATGTCATATATAGCGCTAGAAAAATAATTAATTAATTAAAAAAGTCCCTCAAAGGGTTTTATATACTCAGACAAATTAATTGAAGTCAGTGTCATTCAAGTAAAACATGCAACTGCTTCCCTACACCCAATATATTGCTGCTTTCATGATGCATACTGCATGCATTCACTCCTTTATTGCAATTGTCTGTTGGTTTATCAAACTATATGACTATATTTATCAACAACCGAGATTCTTCTAGCATTGCAGACAATTAATGTTATTCAAGCCACACACCCAGTTCTCTTCCACTACCGGTACTCACAGGGGAATGTAAGACAATGCTCATGCGGATGCAATCACCATGTGTGTAAATTGCAAAATGCACCTTTACCTGCTGATTCAGATTTCAAATTGTTAGATGTGTGTGAATGTGTGCATGCATGCTCCTCCGAATGTAACATATATACGTGTCATATGCTTTTCTCATTCACAGGACTCTACCACGGTTTGCACCAGCAAAAATCAAAGAGAAATGCTGGAATGTAACTTTCCGATAGAAGACCTCATGACACAGCTCCAAGGGGAATACATTCTGACAGAGTATGAAAGTGAGGAGATACAATCCACACCTAATCATGTGGAGAAGAACCGTAGGTTCTTCAAATATCTCTGTCGAAAGGATGAGCATGTGGCACTCAAAGGAACACTCGCCATCCTATCTCAGCCACAATTCAAATCATACCACTACTTGGGAGACGTGCTTGGGGATTTGTTCCGTACCCAGAGGTCAGCTAGCTATAGCAGCCTGAGCCAGGTTAGTATGAGCAGAAGGTATTAATACTGTCTGCATGTATACACGTGGTTCTTCACAATTCGGTATGAACCTATACTGCTCAAAATACCACTCAAAATTATTTGGAACCTCCTGCATGGAAAGCAGCATCCTGCCAAGCAGCATCCAAGCTGCTGCAGCTGTTCTTGTGGTTCTATCCTTCCAAATCCAAGCTTGCAGCTTTTGCAAACCATGCATCAAAATTATTTAATTATTATTGCTGAATTCCATATAATACTCATTCAGCTCATGCAGTATAGAGTACAGATACATATTAGCAATAATAGTATTATAACTAGCTTCTTCTAACTTTCCTTCAGCATCCTGTGGGGGACAAACAGAGCCTACAGGCTACCAGCTACAGTGGAGTGTACATTTGGAAGATACCCGAGCTGACCAGGAGGAGGAGGGACGCTGTCCTGGGGAAGACCATCTCCCTCTACAGTGCCCCATTCTTCACATCACATCATGGCTACAAGCTGTGTCTGCGAGTCTACCTCAACGGAGATGGTTCAGGTCGGGGCACACACATCTCCTTCTTCATAACTCTCATGAAGGGAGAGTTTGACCCACTCCTCCCCTGGCCCTTCAAGCAGACCGTTTCCCTTTCTCTTCTGGCCCAGGATGGAGTGTCACGAGACATCACCCAGTCCTTCAAGCCGGATGAAAATAGCAGCAGCTTCCAAATGCCAAAGTCTGAGATGAATGTGGCATCAGGTTGTCCACAGTTCTGCTCTCTGGCTGTTCTGGACAACCCGTCGTATGCTCGTGGCGATACCATTTATCTCAAGGGTGCTGTCAACATCCAAGGAATTGAACACATAGCCTGACTACTGTATGCAGCTACATATATACATAGTTCTTCCAACACATTGTTTGTTTTTGAGATGCGGATGCATGCTTAATGTGTGTGTTTTGTGTCAGAGTTGATGAACTGGTTTCAGTCCTATTGGTTTTGCTATTATGCCTTTATACTTTCTATTCACTGTATGTGTCTATGTTTTATATGACACTTTTGACTTGTGTACAGTTCCTTGTATTTTGTTCAAATTCTCTATCTTTTGCATTTGAAGCATTAAACTTTCAGTGCTGTTTACATTGTAATGGTTGTTGGTGTCTTATGCTTGGCTCACTCCAGCTATATATATAATTTCTGCTGGATGCATGTTTTACAAGTGAGCTTTGCATCTTTGATCATGAAATCATGCTCACAAGGTTGTTTTAGTGCCTATAATATATAATTATAATGTATTTATATAAATTACTAATATGTATAATTAGTATAAATTATAGCAATCTTGTGTAATAATTACAGCTAATAATATGCATGACGTGCACATACAAATATGTCATGACATGCCTTATTAATTATTGCTAAGGCTCATAGCCTGCATGTAACTACTCTATCAAAGTCTCAGGATTAGCTACCACCACACACCCTAAGTATGCCTTTATGCATAATGATTGGAATCCATGTACATGCAGCTGTCATTGTTCTAGATCAACCCCATGACTGGCCAACAGTGTATACCAACAGATTTGCATTGGTTCCAAAATGGGAAACACATTTGCAATAGAGTGACCTAATAGGTAGGTATAGGTATGGGACAGTGTGTGTTTGTCTGTTGCCTCTGTTGAATGGATATGTGGCCATGATTGGGTGGCGTACCATTGGTGGAGGTGACTGTAGAGTCATTGAATCACCCAGGCTATTGTCGAATCTTTGTCTAACATTCACCAAGCTAGCTACATACGATGATGTAGTGCAGTAGAGTGGGAGGGCATAAGGTCACCTCTCATGTACACAACTACGATGTCACACAGTCCGTATCCTAGGTAACGACTGCCCAATTGCAAGGATTTGGAACCTGTTGCAAGATTGCATAAATCCGCTGTAGTGTGTTGCCATAGTAACATAGTTCCACATTTAAGCATGACCTCATGTCCCAAAGTAATAAGGAGTTTGGCATCTGTTCCAGCTAACCCATGTGACATGACAAACCTGTAGTATATCATACTACTCTATGCAGCCATTTGACTCTATGCTCCCTCACAAACCCTATGCTTGGCTTTCTTGCTACGTATGACAACATGGACAACAGTTAATTGATAAGCAATGCTAAATACATTGACAATTGTAATTATACCACTAAGAGATTTTACTATGTATACATAGATGCATATATACCATCATCATATTGCATGGAGCCCCAGCTGCTGTTGTGTCAGCATTTGCCACAATCCCGATGACACAGCCACAACAGTGCACAAGTATAGCAACCACCACTGCTCACCTTCATGGAGAAGCTGCTCAGTAAATTGAGTCACTTTCTATAGAGGACAGCTCACAAATGCCTACTACCCTATATATTGCTAGATTGCCATACACTGGAAAAAGAGGATGAGTCACCAAACAGCTAGCTATAGCCTGATATAATTTGCACTCAGCATTTTCGCAAGGTAGTGAGTACACATACTGACATTACAATATATTCTCATTGCAAAGTTCAGTCACATTTTTGGGGAATAAGGTACTACTTCCAGCAGGTTCAAAGCTACTGATGTATACAGTGAACTGATCGATATACACAACTGCACTAGAGCAGCGTGAACATTCAGCATGATTACAATAATAAATCATTGTTAAACTCCTAGATTTGCGACAGTACATCGGGGCGGTGTATTCACTTGGCCCGCAATACAACACATAATATGTTGAGCCCTAGCCACCCAATAAGTGAACAGACAAGCACACACTAGCCCACTAACCAACCACACTATACGTAGGTCTATCGGTCCGTCTGATGCTAGATAACAGAGCAGTGGCAAGTCGAGGACTGTTTGAGGAGGGGACTGGAGGTTTAATGTACTGGCGGAATGAAGTACCCAGTAGCACCCTCTGGATCGACGCCGGTTAGACACAACTACGTATATAGCCGTAACTTACTTTGATGGCATAGAGGGACCATAAGGGATTATACCGGACCTTGTGTGGTAGCGATTCTACTTCTAGGTCTAAAGTAACTAACCGGGAACTCTTCACAGGAGCCTTCGCATTATATAGTACTCTGGAAGGGATGAGGCCATAGACACGACCATACACAATCGACTTAGCTGAGCTGTGTCTTGTGACCATTCATGGTCATGAGAGACTCGAATTCATGTCCTTTTTGGGAGTTAGCCCGACAGTGACGTCATTTCTAAGCAACCTATTAAAACCGCGAAGCAGCTAGCTGGGTTAGGGCCACAGCTAATTTGCTGTGGAAATGGACAGCAAAACAATTAACACGAAAAACTTCCAAGAGGCCAGAACGAAAGCACCCAAATTCACCCACGGACTGAACGGCCACTCTGCAGCTTTCTCATGCGTACTTTGTAACTTGTTGTTGAGCGTCCCTTACCAATCCTACTGTGGCGATAGATCCTGCTACAAGTGTCTAAAGCTACTGACACAGAAGTTAGAGCAGAAGTGAGTTATAGCAGATTCACGATCTGCGAAGCATAGTTAGTTAGCTGGCTAGCTGGCGAAGGTATATAGCTATTGTATAGTTAACCTGCCAAGCCGTTTCGCAGTTCCGTTCAATTCAACCCTTCTGTGTAGTAAGGTAAGGTATGACACATCCAAACATAATTATGGTAAAATAAGTATATAACTCATAATTCTGTTATGCTGTAGTGGAAGTCATCTAGCAGCTGGGCCGCACATCCGCGTATGTGCAGGCTGCTAGGTCGAGTGAGTTAACGCGCACAGCTGATCTGCTTGGTCCATTTGAGGTTGATCATGTACCCCGGATGCACATGACTGTGGATCTCAGCAGAGAGAAATTTAGTAGGCAGCGGAGCCAGGTGGTGACTTGGTGGTATGGCAAGGATCTCTTCTCTGCTAGAACCTTTATGTGTAGTGGCCGTGAAACAATCAAATGTCCTGGATGCGTAGACGACATCATGCATACTAGATCAGCTAGGGCCGGATACGTATACGATCTGATTACATGTATGCACGCGGCCATTTTCTATGCGTTCATTAGTGCATGTACATTTATTAGTGTCTCTTCCGGCTACGATATAAGTCAACTTTCAAAGGAAAATTGATGGTGAAAGGGGAGTGATCACCGGTCACCTATGACATGTCCATAAGTTCGATGATGGATATATGTGAGTCCGTTAATCACACAGCTTGACTTTAGCACGGGAATGCTAGAATGGGAATTTGCTGAGGTGTGTAGTTGTTGAAAACGTCATAATTATGACTGCAACATACACCATGCATACACATATATATAACTACATGATGTATGGAAGAAACTCGGACACAGGCCTAGGCGTATACCCAGACCAGTATTCAGCTGGGAAGGGATGCCTGGCAAGTACGAATAGCCCACGAGCTCGAGGACTCGGACACATAGACACCAACCAAGTTACAGATTGCCAGCAGAGAGGCAGACTACGGGGACACTCGTGGGTGCCTAATTTGCTACAGCTCAAATTGCGGATGACGAATGTCTGGAGGACAAATGGAAGATATCATGTTTACATCCTGTAGTGGTTGATCAGGAGGGTAAGGTACAATTCATTTTGGCAGAGGGGAATTTAGCTGATGCATTTCCTGTTTATCTACGTATACACTGGGACTTTCCCCAAACATGCAATGCCCCTTAAGATTTCAACTATACAACTATGAATACAACTACTTTTGTCAGTTTGAGTTACGGTAACAATGGGATCATGCATGCATGGTTGGCTATAGACGTACTATTAAACTGGTTTATGCGCAAACGGTAATCATTAAATGATGTGAAGAGTGGCTCGGACGGTCGGATTACATACGACATGCATGACTCGGCTTGAGTTAAGTAGCCACTGTTAGGGCGTACTATGTATACATGGTAGAGCCAGTACAGAGTACAGTACATATTAACGATTCTTCTTCCAACACTACTCCGCCGCCAGCTCATATAATGATCAAGTTAGCAGCCGTCGTTCCTGACGATTCATACCTGCCGAAGTCTTGAATAGATCATTTCTGCGTGGGAATACCAGAATCGCCGCATCGTGACATACATTTTGAGGTACACGCGCGTCGCGCAAGCCACACTTAGGTCAATGGGAATTTGCCCAATATAAGTCAACTTTCAAAGGAAAATTAATGGTGAGGGGAGTGATCACCGGTCACCTATGTCATGTCCATAAGTTCGATGATGTATATGTTACGCGCATACCTCCAACCTGCGCAAACCTCCAACTATTGCCCACGTTATATATGTGAGTCCGTTAATCACACATGCAGCTTGGCCTCAGCGCGGGAATGCCAGAATGGGAATTTGATGAGGTGCGTACGTAGTTGTTGAAAACGTCATATAATTATGACTGAAAGACAAACCATGCATACAGATATACATGGGGCATGGAAGAAACTCGGACACAGGCGTATACCCAGACCAGCATTCAGCTGGGAAGGGATGCCTGGCAAATACGAATAGCCCACGAGCTCGAGGACTAGGACACGTAGTCACCAACCAAGTTACAGATTGCCAGCCGAAAGGCAGACTACGGGGACACTCATGGGTGCCTAATTTACTACAGTTCAAATCGTGGATGACGAATGTCTAATGGCTGGCAGCGACTGCAGATTCTACCGACGTTTTCTTTTCCGGGGGACCTACTATAGTATATTTAATTCAATTCAATTTAATCATTATTAGAGTGCACCACACCAAATGGTGCTAGGACACAAAAGGTCCAATGTAGCACTAACATAAGAACACAAGCATAAAGACTAGTTCAACAGAAGGAGAAAAGAACAGAGCTAGGGATGTGGATCAAAAAGCATGTCACTTATAAGCACTTACACACCAAAACGGGCACGCCACATAGAGCTAAAGTGTTTTAGAATACTAGGATTAGTGCATGATAAAGACAGTATAATGGCAGCTATATAGCTACAAGAGGGAACGACATTTTATCTAGTATTAGTAGTTACATTTAACGCCTGACCAGTGCCTGACTGTGTTGCGTAATAATTGGTTCATGAGGTGCACATGCAAGAATTTATAAAAGCCATAGATAAAGGAAAAACTCAGTAAGTGTTAACCTGGAATTCATAGATTGAGTCGAAGACTGCGGCTGAGAAGTATATGCAATGGACCACCACGATATGATTATTTACAAGAAGGAATACAGGGTATAATATCGCAACCTACGGCGTTGTTTTATACAATTAACCTTATTAACCCTATTACGCAACAGCGGAAATGGAGGAAAGGGTCTGGTCTACGCGAGACTACCTACGGCGTTGTTTTATACAATTTTGCTGAGCTGGCTGCCAGACCAATAACCACTTCTTAATTAATTTTCAGGAGTTTATATAAACCCATCGGATGGAAGGAATACTTAGTGCTAACCTGTAGTTTATAGTTTGACTCGAAGACAGCAGCTGAGACGTATATATACAGTGCAAGTTACAATATACACCACTAATCTAAAGTAAATAATATAATATAATATAATATAATATAATATAATATAATATAATATAATATAATATAATATAATATAATATAATATAATATAATATAATTCCCGGGGGGTTAGGCACCCCTCACGAACATGTGATAGGTGTGCCTTTGAAGTATGGGAGATTTTAACACTTTTAAATGAGGCAGAATTTTTAATTAGGTCTTCGTTCTTCTACAAGCAGCCCGCAAAATCCTAATATAAATGTGCATAGCATAACACTTAATGTATGGTGCATTTATATTGATGCATAGTGGTATCTTGTATATGAATGCAACTTGGCTCGTTGAGACGTGAAACTTGGTGGACAGATCCAAGTGGTCCACCTTCCTATGTTATTAGCGGGATTTCTTAATTAGTCTCAAAATGGCCGACATATGTGATGTGTATGATGTATTCAACCAGCCCGGCCCGCTCAGTCATGACACTTGATGGACCTAGCCAGATAATGCAACTGTTCATGTCATTAGCAGGATTTCTTAATTAGTTGCAAAATGGCCGAGAAAAATGAGGTTCAATGCATATCTTACCAACCCAGCCCTGCTAAGTCATGATACTAAGTGGATGAAGTTAGATGACCAATTTCCTCATGTCATTAGCAGTATTGCTTAATTAGTCACAAAATGGAGGCGATGTTTTGAACAATCACATTTTGAAACCAATTTGTAGGCATTTGGCGCTATGCTGGAGCAGAGCAGCACCAACATGTACACTTGCTCACAACTATCCAGCCACAATATCCAGCTACTACACCACCACATAGATAAATACAACCGCCATCACCACCACCACAGTGGAAGTTGCAATGAGCACACCAGTATAATATTATGTGCTAGAGCTGCAAGAAAACAGACCATCACATCAGATGCTATTTGAAAACAATATAGGGGCTGCCTGCGGCAGCCCCTAAAAACCAGCATACCTAGAGCTCCTTCTCGGTGAGTGTGCTGCGCATCATCGTGTTTAGTAGTAAATGTACCTTCATATTCGACTGAGAACAGAAGTGTACCGTAGTCTGTTTCAGAGAAAATTGCATTCGAACGTGTGAATTGTGGCAAATTTTCTACCGAAAAGGTGTTTTTCTTTATATTCTTAGCAAACAGACGCGTATATCCCCAGTTCTCAGTCGATTCTGAAGCTTTACATTCCCCTACACCTAACCAGCGCAACTACGCGTGTTTCAGGCGTCGTCTAGATATGCCGGTTTTGCTCTGAATGTCGGCGAGTATACCATTTTCAACACTATCAAACATCGTCATCCAAGCTTTTGCCGGTGCGCTGATCGACTTTTCCGATAAAGCTAAGATCATACTTTATTATCTTGCCAATCTTTATCCTTAGAGTCATTCAGAGAGCGAAAATATAACGTTTCAAAAAGGTGCAAAGTTAGCGGCTATATTAGCGGTTTCATGTTATAACTACCCTGTGCATTCTTGCGGACATCCCTATTTACAACGTGGAAGGTGTGAGCATGCTGGTCAGTGAACTTGGGGCAAATCTAGATTGTGATTTAATAGTCATGTCCAGAAAGAACGCCATCAGTAGGAATCTCAGCAAAGTGTTCAGCAATGCCAGTTCTCGTGTGCTTTGATTATACTAGTCTGAATAATTATTACACAATTTTTAGGGGCTGCCTGTGGCAGCCCCTATATTGTTTTCAAATTGACGTTTTCATATGGCTTCATGTTACGGATATATACAGTGCAAGTTACAATATGCACCACTAATCTAAAGTAAATACAGTGCAAGTTACAATATACACCACTAATCTAAAGTAAATAATATAATATAATATAATATAATATAATATAATATAATATAATATAATATAATATAATATAATATAATATAATTCCCGGGGGGTTAGGCACCCCTCATGAACATGTGATAGGTGTGCCTTTGAAGTATGGGAGATTTTAACACTTTTAAATGAGGCAGAATTTTTAATTAGGTCTTCGTTCTTCTACAAGCAGCCCGCAAAATCCTAATATAAATGTGCATAGCATAACACTTAATGTATGGTGCATTTATATTGATGCATAGTGGTATCTTGTATATTAATGCAACTTGGCTCGTTGAGACGTGAAACTTGGTGGACATATCCAAGTGGTCCACCTTTCTATGTTATTAGCGGGATTTCTTAATTAGTCTCAAAATGGCCGACATATGTGAGGTGTATGATGTATTCAACCAGCCAGGCCCGCACAGTCATGACACTTGGTGGACCTAGCCAGATAATCCAACTATTTATGTCATTAGCAGGATTTCTTAATTAGTTGCAAAATGGCCGAGAAAAATGAGGTTCATTGCATATCTTACCGACCCAGCCCTGCTAAGTCGTGATACTAAGTGGATGTAGTTAGATGACCAATTTCCTCATGTCATTAGCAGTATTGCTTAATTAGTCACAAAATGGAGGCGATGTTTTGAACAATCACATTTTGACACCAATTTGTAGGCATTTGCCGCTATGCTGGAGCAGAGCAGCACCAACATGTACACTTGCTCACAACTATCCAGCCACAATATCCAGCTACTATACCACCACATAGATACATACAACCGCCACCACCACCACAGTGGAAGTTGCAATGAGCACACCAGTATAATATTATGTGCTAGAGCTGCAAGAAAACAGACCACCACTTCAGGCGCTGCTACCACATACTACTACCACCACCACCACACAGTGCAAGTTACAATATTACGGCCACCACATGCATTCCTAGATGAAAATGACCGCCACCACCACCACACTGTGCAAGTTACAATGCATGCATTCAGTATATGTGCCATTGCTCTAGAAAAAACACTACCACCACCACACAGTGCAAGTTACAATATCACAGCTACCACCACCTGTGTCAGTAGAGTATCTGCACTAGTTGGTCATAGAAAAAGACCACCGCCAGTGCAAGTTACAGTAGCCACCACCACATGTGCCAGTAGAGTATCTGCGCTAGTTGGTCATAGAAAAAGACCACCAGTGCAAGTTACAGTGGCCCCGGACCAGCACACGCACCATTCGCACCACCACATGTGCCAGAAAGTAAATGCGCTCAATGGCAGAAGAAAAAGACCACCAGCACAAGTTACAGCCGGTCAGAACCTGCACCGCCGCCATTGGAGTGCACGCTGCAGCAAGCAATTGTAACTTGCCTAAGGGCATGCCATTGAATTTCTTCCCTCGCACCCTCAATTCAATGGCATGCCCTTAGGCAAGCTTACATTTGCTTGCTGCAGCGTGCACTCCAATGGCGGCGGTGCAGGTTCTGACCGGCTGTAACTTGTGCTGGTGGTCTTTTTCTTCTGCCATTGAGCGCATTTACTTTCTGGCACATGTGGTGGTGCGAATGGTGCGTGTGCTGGTCCGGGGCCACTGTAACTTGCACTGGTGGTCTTTTTCTATGACCAACTAGCGCAGATACTCTACTGGCACATGTGGTGGTGGCTACTGTAACTTGCACTGGCGGTGGTCTTTTTCTATGACCAACTAGTGCAGATACTCTACTGACACAGGTGGTGGTGGCATATATATATATATATACAGTGCAAGTTGCAAAATACAAGGGTATTGAAGCTATAAAATAATGTAATATAATATAATATAATATAATATAATGTTTTGGGACTTTGGGCACTCTCTGGCACAGACCATTGGTAAGATGGCAAACTTAAGGGAAATTTAACGATTTTAAATATGACAGAATTTTTAATTAGGCCTTTGTTTACGTGCAAGGTGGCGCCAAATTGCAAATATAAAATGCCATAGCCTCATATCATTACTATAGCAAATTTATACTGATAGTGGGTGCTATAATAATTTAATATAAAAATCCGGCAAATGCTCACAAAACTTTGTAGGCAAGTGCAAGTGGTCAATGAGGCTGTGCACTCAGCAGGGATTAGTAATTAAAGACTCTGCTGTTCAATTAGAAGGCGGACAATTTAGTGTGACGTCATAGAACGGTGACGTTTTATTGTGACGTCACGCAAACGTCACACCCTAGTCGCTCCAAAATATAGCGTTCGTTTCGTGACGTCACCTTTCGCACCTCAAAGACCTTGAAGCGGCTGGCAAGAAGAAAGGACCGCCGCGCACACTTCTCTTTGGAACCCATTGCCAGGAACTGTGTGCAATCGCCAAGGGCGCCTCGGAATTTGGGGGTTACGCGAGCGTGAGAGAGTTTCCAGACGATTCTGAGTTCCTACTGCGCGAAGAAAGCGAATCAGTGGGTACTGGGAAGACGCACGGCCTTTGTGGAGGGAGAGCCTTGAGGAAGTGTTCCGAGAAACGCTGCCGTAGTGCTAGCAGCGTACTCTTCAACCATTAATCAAACGTGGGACGTTTCCACCCGGACGCGTATACGGTAAGCAGGAGCGCGCTCGCGCAAGTTGGCCTGCCGCGAGTCAATGCGCTCTACTGGATGAAGGCTCTTCTGGGTTAACACTGTGCTGTGCTTGCCTGATTCGGTGAAAGAAATAAACTCCCATGCGACTCATTGTGTATGTGCCTGTACACTACAGCTTTCCGTATATAGTGTGTATTGCACCATAGACTTTAGCTATGGTGGCATTTCACATGCATAAATATAGCCATATGCATTGACACCACACACTTCCAGTGTGTGTGCACCTTGCATTTCTTCACTTACCCACTGGCACACTCACCACTGAAGGCAAGCTTTCTTACAAGTGCTCCATCACCACCACTGACTTCCACATTCACATATGGTGAGACAAATGGTGATAGGGTATTTGTACAGAATCCTGCCAAAGGCAAGCTAGCGCGCAAGTGCACAACTGCCAGCACTGACTGCCACATACAAATACATGTACAGCCAACATTATACAACCACCACATGCTACTATCCCATGGCACCACTTCCATGACCCCACTACCACCACCATGCACCACCATCACAGTGCAAGTTACAATCTGAGCATGCAGTATATGTGCAAGTGCTACTAGGAACAAAACCACCAGTGCAAGTTGCCAAGGGTAACCACCCCGAGTGCAGGTAGAGTGTTTGTGCTATATATACACCACCAGCACCATCACCACCAGCACCCACCACCACCACACAGTGCAAGTTGCAATGTGCGCATGCAGTATGTGCGCCAGTGCTTCTATGAACAAGGCCACCAGTGCAAGTTGCCGAGAGTAACCACCCCGAGTGCAAGTAGAGTGTTTGCGCTAGTTGAAGGAAGGAAAAAATCACCAGCGCAAGTTGCTGAAGGTCAGGGGGACCGGGCACCAGTATTGATTGGCATGCAGTGGGGGACCACTATGAATGCAAGTACAGTGTTGGTGCTAGTCGAACAGCACAAGTTGGAGCAGGATGCAGCAACAGGTATGCAACTTGCACTTGGGCACTATATGTGAACCGTGTTCTGCCCAAGTGCAAGTTGCATACCTGTTGCTGCATCCTGCTCCAACTTGTGCTGTTCGACTAGCACCAACACTGTACTTGCATTCATAGTGGTCCCCCACTGCATGCCAATCAATACTGGTGCCCGGTCCCCCTGACCTTCAGCAACTTGCGCTGGTGATTTTTTCCTTCCTTCAACTAGCGCAAACACTCTACTTGCACTCGGGGTGGTTACTCTCGGCAACTTGCACTGGTGGCCTTGTTCATAGAAGCACTGGCGCACATACTGCATGCGCACATTGCAACTTGCACTGTGTGGTGGTGGTGGGTGCTGGTGGTGATGGTGCTGGTGGTGTATATATAGCACAAACACTCTACCTGCACTCGGGGTGGTTACCCTTGGCAACTTGCACTGGTGGTTTTGTTCCTAGTAGCACTATATATATATATATATATATGCAATGGACCACCACGATATAATTATTGACAAGAAGGAATTCCAAGAGGACAGAACAAAGCCACCCAAAGTGACCTACGGAGGAAGCGGAGACTCGGCAGCTTTCTTGTGCGTCCTCTGTAACTGGTTGTTGAATATACCTTACCAGTCTTACTGTGGCGACAGAGCTTGCTACAAGTGCCTGAAGCTACTAGCGCGGACGCTGAAGCAGAAGTAAGCCATTGCATGACATTCCCCAAATTATCGTACGCTAGCTGTCCCAACGATGTAACGGTGGCCGTGTGTAATTTGGATTAGAACTGACCGACCGGACTGGACCAATACATTTGATAGGGGCCTGTGCAGTGGATTAGAAGCTGACCATGACGGTTCCCCCCAGGGTCGTATTAATCGGGAGTGCTTGCCGTTTTCGATTCCCTCTGTCAATCTATCAACTTGGCCTTGGGCTGTCTCTCTATTGAACGAATTTGCCCCTTTCCGACTCACTGTCAACCTATAGTTAGCCCTGGGCCTTCTCTAGCAGAACTTATAACCTCGGCCGTCAGTATACTTAGCCATGAGCTCTGTAACGTTAAAGTCTCTTGCACAACTTAGCTTCAGGCTGTCACGACTGCATGTGTCAGTCAGCTGAGAAATACACGCCGAATTGCTACTTCGCTGTTCGATTCAAAGTTTCTTTCACTTTTTCTATATGTGCAGTGGCCGAGAAACAATCAATTGTCCAGGCTGTGGAGACGACATTATACTAGAGCAGGTAATGTTTACATCTGTACAGATTCAAGAATTAAGCCCTTGCTAGAATTATTAAGATCAGGCAAGCAATATTATTTATACAACACAAGTATAGTAACTTGCTCTTCTCTTTTGATGTATAACTTACTAGTTCTTCCCGGACAAAGCTGCCACTAGAGAGCTGAACGCATTCCATGTAGCCTGTCCAAATGAGGGGTGCAGCTGGGAAGGGCAGTACTGTGACTACAAGGACCACTTTAACAAGTGCCCCCAGTCAAGGGTGAAGTGTACCTATGAGCAGTGCAAAGAGATGGTGTTGAGGAAGAATATGGACAAACACATCAAGACATGTGTCTTTAGACCTAGCAGGTGTGAGTACTGTGGAGCAGAGACAACATTCAATCACTTGCAAGTGAGTTGAGACAGCTACAGTGAATGTATGGGTGCATGGTCAATGAACAAACAATTGAACATGGTGTGCATGTGTGTAACTGGCCATGGGCCACATGCATGCACATGAACAGATTGTGTAGCATTCAAAGTAATGTTTGACTACACCCTGTCATGTTTATATACTATCACAATTGCAATTTAGTAGCGCAAGAACATGTCCCGCATGTCTGCGGCGCTGCCACTCACAACAGCTATATGCATGGCCAGATATGTACCTTTTAATTATAATGCATGCACGTGCTTATCTGAAGTGGCCATCATACAACTTCATGCTTATGCACTAATTTGCTGTGAAGGAGCTCCTGGGCAGTACACCACAATATGTGCACTAGCTAATAATTATGTATGTATGCAACACTTACTTCAATCTGCCTTCAAGGGTGACTGTAAACTTAAGATTGCTTGAGTATATTGTGACATGAATTTGGGTTTACATGCATTACGGTTTGAACTCACTCATGATCACGACAATTAATACTTGATCTTATGCATAATTATTATATATTACATTCATTAAATTTTATGATGACAGCATATAGTTACAGTTGACTATGTATACTGCTTGCTTCCTTATAATTAGCGACTTCCCGGACCTGAAGAAATGGAACTGAAGATGCCTCAGCAAGCTACCTGCACTGATGCAGCCAGCCAGCTTGTGCCTGCCCTGTCCAAATTGCATACAAGCTGCCTCACATTGTCACTGATGGAAAAGTGACACAACAAGCTATTGACTGGCCATGCAGTGTGTGCCTTTTTATTCTGTGTGGCTCCTGTGTACATAGAATTAGGTTCTGACATAACTGTATGGTCCTTATGACGTTGTACATATACATAGCTACAGTAGAAAAGGAATGGACATGTAGAATCTGATGTAATGTAATGCAGCTGCCTGCTAAATAATTACATCATTACAATCATGTGTTTTGAACCTGTCCAGCGCCTGACTTCAGTTACAATAATCTTGATTATTCATAAGGCAAGGTGACGTTATGCATACCAATGCACGAAAAGAGTGGCTATAGTTCTGACAGTCTTTATACTACAGTATCAGTGCAGCCCCACATGAGTAGGTGCATAGCTTTAAAAGCTATGCACGTATTTTTCATGACAACGTGTGATTCTGAGGGAATGATCCAACATAAGGTACTCATTGACAGTTTTCACCGCATAGCTTGAACCAAACTATGTGTGTATGTGTGCATGTGCATGTGCGTGTGCGTGTGCGTGTGCGTGCGCGCGTGTGTGTGTGTGTGTGTGTGTGTGTGTGTGTGTGTGTGTGTGTGTGTGTGTGTGTGTGTGTGTGTGTGTGTGTGTGTGTGTGTGTGTGTGTACGGTATATAAGTGTGAACAAGGGGCTAATCACTTATGCCTACCGGCCTTCTACACTACGGTCTTCTACACTGAAGTGTCTCAGGAGGCTAGGGGGCATTCGTTGCCAGCTAACCATAAACAATGACACATTCTCTATGTAAGCCACATTGTATAGGCCCTTTCGGAAGTGGTTGCATAGTATGTATAGGCTACATCTTAATGTACATGTTCTTAGCCGAACAAGAGAGTGGCCTATTCACACTTTGTTGCCATGTTGTAGTCAAGACTCAAGAGGTATATAAACATTGTTCTGACTGTATGGCTGTTACTTGGCACGTACATACACACACACGTACAGTGCACTGCCCCTTGTGCTTCTTGGTAAAATCCAGTTTAACAGAATAGCTACAGCTGCAGCGTCTGATATTTTGACTGTAGGGAACATGTTTAGGGGCTGTACTGCCCGGTACTATAGTGTGTTTGGTGGCTATATAAAGGGTGAAAAGTTAATCTTAGCAAAGGGCAGCTCATTTCCTAGTATTGTAACGTACATCCCACTTTTCCATCAGAAATGTCTACATCAATGTGGGTTGGATGGAATTCCCCCAGGAAAACACCTGGGACATGTACACAAAGTGCAGAAACAACAAGCAAGGTGGTGTAGCTGCAAGAAGAGGTGTTGGCAGAGTTGTGTCTGCACTCAAGGCCATGAACAGTTTGTAAAACATTTCGCTATGTATGTAACTATGTATATAGTACTGTAAAATGGTGTATTCTTTCATCTATCAATTACTGGGACGTGTGTATATATATGATGGCGCATATGTACAATGTACATATACCATATGAACTCTTTTTCTTGCATGATTGTGTTTTAGTGTGTTTGAAGTGTGAACAAGCACATGTTGCTTGATTTGGGTCAACTGTACACACAAATACAGTACATACATTGTGGGTACTAGGAGGACTGTGGAGTTGGCGATTTGTGCATGGCCATATGGATGACTGCTGATTGAGTAGCATAGGATAACAAACCTGTAGCATTATATGTATTGTATGTGTCCACTTTGACTCAGTAGTCCCATTGAAATTCTTTCTATTTTATGTTTGATAGCAGATGGACAGCTGCCAACTGATAAGGATTGCTTGGTAAAATGGCACTGGCAATGGTAGAATGCCACAGACTTTAAGACTTTCACTGCATGCGTCTATGTACATATGATACGATAAAACAACAAGCAAATCCACACAAATCCATGCAAGCAGGATTTGCACGTCACCATCTTGACACGACTGGATCTACCACAAAGTCAAAGTACACATACTGACATGATAATTACTTTCAGAAGAAAGATCTTACTAATTATCCCCTTATTATTTGTCAACAAAAGTGCACTTTTGTTGACAATAATAAAGGGATAATTAGTTTCTACATCCAGTAGGCCTAGGCTTATAGCTATTGGTGTATAAGGTTAACTGGTATGCATAGGAACTGCACTATAGGGCGTAGAATGTACATTCAACAAACAAGCTTTGTAATTAAGGAATGCCAGTCTGCCTTCTTCAACTGCATGTGGTGCACACGTAATAACCTTCCAACAGACACCACATGTACACTGTGTTTAAGTTGAGCAAGATCGATCTTTGGGTTGAGTCACAAACAATTCAGTCGACGTAGATTTATGTTGCAAGTGACCCCTAATGTATCTACGTATTAAAATAGCTACAATACCTGACTCTAAACCTAGCTAGACTCTATGCTCTTAGGCCTAGGCTGGCTCACAGACCAGGAAGAGATCTACAGATCTGAGACTTCGGAGGAGGCCGGGGCTTGGAGGCTATATTGAATGTGCTTATTGTAAATTAAAGGCGTAGTGAGGGGAAGGGGGGCTGTAGCTAGAAAGGCGTAGTGGGGGGAGGGGGGCTGTAGCTAGAAAGGCGTAGTGGGGGAGAGAGGGGCTGTAGCTACAAAGGCGTAGTGGGGGAGGGGCTGTAGCTAGAAAGGCGTAGTGGGGGGAGGGGGGCTGTAGCTACAAAGGCGTAGTGGGGGAGGGGCTGTAGCTAGACAGGCGTAGTGGGGAAGGGGGGCTGTAGCTAGAAAGGCGTAGTGGGGGGAGAGGGGCTGTAGCTCGAAAGGCGTAATGGGGGGAGGGGGGCTGTAGCTAGAAAGGCGTAGTGGGGGGATGGGGGCTGTAGCTAGAAAGTCGTAGTGGGGGGAGAGGGGCTGTAGCTAGAAAGGCGTAGTGGGGGGATGGGGGCTGTAGCTAGAAAGGCGTAGTGAGGGGAGGGGGGCTGTAGCTAAAAAGGCGTAGTGGGGGGATGGGGGCTGTAGCTAGAAAGGCGTAGTGGGGGGAGGGGGGCTGTAGCTAGAAAGGCGTAGTGGGGGGAGAGGGGCTGTAGCTAGAAAGTCGTAGTGGGGGAGAGGGGCTGTAGCTAGAAAGGCGTAGTGGGGGGAGAGGGGCTGTAGCTGGCTACCTTACCTTGGAAGAGTTTCATGGCAAAGAGGATCCATCGATTACCGGACTGTACTTAGTTGACCAATCCCACTTCTAGATCTACAGTGGTGCCTATAGTTAAAAGTAGCCGAGAGGGGAACTCTACACGCCAGTTTCACGTATTTATACTCGAGGAGATGACTGGCAGCGAACCAGCTACCCAAGGGGACCATTTATGGGGAATGACGTCATTAGTCAGCTATGTATATTTATTGGCTGAGGAACTACGAGAACAGACGTTGCGAGCAGCTGAATTTGCTAACTACTTGACAATGGAACACATTAAGCTTAGCAAGGAGGACTTCCAAAATGCCAGGACGAAACCACCCGCCTTAGCAAATGGACTGAACGGCAACTTTCCAGCAGCAGCTTTCCAGTGCGCTCTGTGCAACATGTTGTTGAGCATCCCTTACCAGTCCTACTGCGGAGACAGAGCTTGTTACAAGTGCTTGAAACTACTGGCGCAGACGTTGAAGCAGAAGTGAGCCATCCCAGTTTACCAAGCTGTGAAGCTGTAGCTAGCTAGTTAGTTAACTGACCAGCGCGCCGAAACTGTTCATGGCAGCTAAGCTAGCCAACAGTGCACATTGCCTGCATAGATACTTCGCAGTTTCATTCACTTCACCCTTTCCATCTATATTACGTGTAGTGGCCGTGAAATAATCAAATGCCCTGGATGTGGAGAGGACATTATACCAGATAAGGTAGGCAGCCATTTTATTATTGTCGGTCTTGAAGAATGTGCATGGTATTCATTACTGTATCCTCCACTTACATAGTTCTTCCCAGACAAAGCTGCCACTAGAGAGCTGAATGCACTCCATGTAGTTTGTCCAAATGAGGGATGCAGCTGGGAAGGGCAGTACTGTGACTACGAGGACCACTTTAACAAGTGCCCCCAGTCAAGGGTGAAGTGTACCTATGAGCAGTGCAAGGAGATGGTCTTGAGGAAGAACATGGACAAACACACCAAGAAGTGTGTCTTTAGACCTAGCAGGTGTGAGTACTGTGGAGCAGAAACAACATTCAATCACTTGCAAGTGAGTTGATGTAGTGAGTGGGTGGGTGAACATGTAGCAAGTGTGCTAACTAACATGTAACTGTGTAGCTACAAGATGTAATGAGCTAGCTATAGTATACCTGTAGCCTATGGTATGTACATACATTGGTGGTGCCAACGAGCAATGCATGTATCATAACATTGTCATGATCACGTTTGCACCCCAGTCAGCACTAATACTTGACAACACTAAGAACAGTACTGTTACACTGTTCCCCTACCCTCTCCCCTCTACTATATAGGACCACTGGGACATGTGTGACCAATTTCCTGTGCCATGTAGTGAAGGATGTGGGAAGAAAGTGCCCAGAGGAATGGTAAGTTCATTATTCCTTTAATAAGTGAAGTGTTATTCAAAGTTAAACTACTACCGTATTTGTCTGAATAGAGGCCCAGGTTGTTGGATGTTTTTGTCATAACATAAATGCACATCATATGTCATGCATAGTGCACTAGCTATAGAGAATTACATAATAACTTTAACTGTCACAAAAGGCTTGCACTCACAAACAATATATAGAAGTCAATGTCATGCAAGTAAAACATGCAAATGTCATTCCTACGTAGTTCTGCATGTGCTGCTGCATGCCAACTCTCCATTGTATCAAGAAATGTTGCTGCATTGCCCCTCTGCACCGTAATTGAGAAGCACTGTAGCAGATCGATATTCACAACTGTGGGGCTTTCCTGTGATCTTGCAAAAGCATACTCTAGTTACATTGTAACAGCTGATTCAGAAGAAGATCTATGGATTAAAACGTCCTGTTCTCAATTGAATTGACTGCTGTATTCATGCTCAAGAATCATCTACCATTGCTACTCATGATCACACAAGGGTGACCATATCATCTTCCAAACTCTCTCACAATTCCTCATCTGCTTCTCTTAGCTATCCAGATGTCTAAAAT
Organism: Ianthella basta; assembly: GCA_964019415.1. Lineage (NCBI taxonomy): Eukaryota > Metazoa > Porifera > Demospongiae > Verongiida > Ianthellidae > Ianthella > Ianthella basta. The sequence goes on along the minus strand of OZ025880.1, from coordinate 5,897,984 downwards.
TCCCCTAAAATGACAAATTAGAAGGGATTTATAGGGATGGCTTACTGAAAGGAGATTACTTGCACTTGCTTTTACAGTAGCCATTTTAATTGGGCACTAGACGTACGTCTACTAATGCTCAGTGACACACATGCAGCTGTCAAATACACTTAAGAATTGTACATTAAATCATACCTCCTAAGGAGGATAAGATTGTCACAAAGAAAATAATCCCCTGTTGAAATCGACCCCTCCCCCCCCCCCGGAGTAAGTGTGACAAGATGCACTTGCTGTCATCAATCCCCGTACATTACATCATACTTCCCAATGTCTCATAGATGAAGACACACGTGAATGACGATTGCACAATGGTGAGGAGAGCAGATCAAGCTGTTGCCTGCAAGCCAGGGGTAAGTGGCCTCAATGCTTTGCATGTATTTCATACCTATAATAGTAATACATTAAACATTTCCCCATAAATTATATAATAGGGACATAAGAATGGCCAGCCAAAAGCATAGGAACAAGTGACACTTTGAACATTTTGAACACTTTGAACATTTTGAACATTTTGACACACCTCATATTAATTCTGTGGAGTCCACATGCACTTTCCATTCTAAATCTCTGGGAGTCCATGAGAGTTATAATTGGACTGAAATACGAACACACACACAGTCTTATATATACTGCTATGTCACATTATTTGGCACATGGAGGGCATGTCTGCTGAATAATTGTATAATAATTAATGCATCATGCACGCAGTGGTGCACAATTTTCCATTCAGCTGGAAAAAGCAATGAAACTGTATAATTGCATGCGATGTATTGTTGCTTCACCTTTTGAACTGCAATTTCCACGTACTGCCTTTTCAATCTGTAGCATTAAAGGCAACCAGTCTTCTACCCCATGTGCTTTATGGTGCTTTCATGCTATATGCTGCATTCACTTCTTCATTGCAACGTTGGTTCATCAAACTGTCAACAACAAATTAATGATTCTAGCATTTCAGATAATGTTATTCAAGCCACGCACCTAGATCCCTTCCACAACTCCAGGGGAAATGTAAGACACACACTGTTCCACCGGTGTGCAATCATCCCTGTGCAAATCTAGTTAATCATGCAGTATTGGCAAAGGGATTGTACACTGCAAAATGCACATTTTTCCTGCATCATGCAGTTTTTATTAATTGTGCGTGAATGCATGCTTGCATGCTGTTCATATGATGTGCAGCCATTATGGCTGCATGCGCACTTGGCATTACAAAGCATGCATGCATGCATGCTATAGTCATAATTATATTATTATTATACAATATTTACTTTTATAATTATAACATTCTCGTTCCCAGGACTCTACCTCGGTTGCCAATCGTTAAAGGCGGAGGGAAAGGCTAGTGCTGGAATGTAACTTTCCAATAGAAGACCTCCTGACTCAGCTCCTGGAGGAAAGCATTCTGACAGAGTATGAAAGTGAGGAGATACAATCCACACTTAATCATGTGGAACAGAACCATAGGTTCTTCAAATACCTCTGTCGAAAAGATGAGCATGTTGCACTCAAAGGAACACTTGCCATCCTATCTCAGCCACAATACAAATCGTATCACTACCTGGGAGACATGCTTGGGGATTTGTTCCGTATCCAGAGCTCGAGGTCAGATAGCTATAGCAGCCTGAGCCAGGTTAGTATGAGCAGAAGCGGAAATGGTTTAGGTCGAGGCACACATATCTCCTTCTTCATAGCTCTCATAGCTGTGTGTGTTATGTGTTGTATTATTGTTTTCTTTGTCAGATGAGTTACTTCCATCCCTCTTTTGTTACTGGTACATGTATGTTTATACATGCATGCTACACTATACACACCATATACTTTTGTGCAGTTTGTACATATTGTGTTCATCTTTTGTACTGGAATCTTCAAATTTATCATTTGTGTAGTGTGAGTATGCTAGATGTTGCTGATGTGTGATTGTGCATCTTCTACTGGATGCTAGTCCAGCCAGCTTTGGACCCACGTATGGCGAAAGCACCAAATCACCAGGAGCGGGAAGGAAAAATGTGGGTCCAGCAACAGTGGCTTTGGATTGTGCAATCCTTAAAACATGGCACCTGACATCGACAACCTCTCCAACTGAAGTAAAGACGCCCAAGCTTAAGAAAATGTGATAGACTTATAAAGCTCATGGTACATCACATCATATTATCAGAATCTGTGACCGTCCATCTTCATTCACCATTCGCCTGTGCTATACATTACCACAAGCTATGAATACTATTGACCAAGATTTTGGTCTAAACGATCTCATTGGTAGAAGATTGTGCAATCCAAAGCCACTGTTGCTGGACCCACGTTTTTCTTTCCCGCCTCCGGCACTTCGGTGCTTTCACCATATGTAGGTCCAAAGCTGGCTGGACTAGCTGGATGCACGCATGTTTGCAAGCAATCATTGCATCTTAGAAATTGTACTCATGAATTTATACTAGTTATAGGCTATACAAATGTATTCATTAAGGATGTATGCTGCTATATACTTGTAATAAGAATTGCAGAATGATTTATTTATTACATGACATTGTGAACAATACGTATGCACATGGCATGCCTTTATATAATATGTAACACAGTTGAATGAGGTTAATGCAGGGATTTGAAGTCTCCACGTTATATAATCTTATTCATAGATTCCTCCTGAGGTGCACATGACACCTGCAATGGCCAAGCGCACACAGCTGCAGCTGGGTTTAGGCCACTACAACTGTGCATTTATACAAAGTAGCTGCAAATCATAAGGCATCCACTGCCCAGCAGATCACAGTGTGGTCCAGGTCAATTTTTTACCTTTATTTTTCTTGTCTTTTTCCTTTTTTCTTTCCTGGTACCGGTGTAGCTTAAATTGTCTTCATTGATCTCCGTTCTTTTGGAAGTGACTAGGGTGTAGGATATATATGTCCCCCAGGTGTGACCATAATATGAATAGAAGGAGGTAGTTTGGGTCAAAGATTTAATATTAAAAGTTAAAGGTCATAGATTGAAGGTTAAAGGTCATGCCTGGGGCATGACCTTTAACCCTCAAACCAAATGGTGGGTCCAATGGTTCCCTCCTCTGTATCTGTTGCAATTGGAGGTGCCAAACCCTTGGGCACCAAGTTAGTGTTTGACGGGAAGTAAACCATGACATTAAAATTAATTTATTAAGCTCATCCTGCATGATCCATAGCATACTGCCTGCATGCAAGCAGAGTCCTGCATATCTCCAAGCCAGGTGTCCAACCTTGTATCATCAACAGATAGAACTCAAGAATCTTAATTAAGGCCACCATGCATGCAGCTGCAGGCTTAATAGCCTTTCCTCAATACACCATTGCATATTACACTGAATGCATGGCCTCGCTACTACTGAGGTGAGGTCAGAGAAGTGTTTGTTGAATATACACATAATATAACTCATTACCATGACTATATACTCATGCAACTGATGGATGCCATGGAATCACCTTCTACATTGCATACATTGCATCTCTAGCTGCTATGTGGATATCTATTAAATTGATTATAAGAATTCAAATTTTCAGTATGTGTGCCATGTTTCCTAGTGTGCAACTGTATCGTAGCTATACACACTGTGTGTGCCATTGTTATAATAACATGACCTGAAATTGAACTCCCTTGACCAGAGGTATTCTACAGTTGTATGCATCAGCTCACTTCATGCACCACCTCCCTCTAGCTAAGGAGGAAGGGGTGACACAGTATTGCAAGTACAACTGTGCATACAATCATGTTGTTTTCTGCATTGCCTAAAATTCTATAATAATTATATTTTGAACATGGTTTCCTTGGTAACAGTGTATATATTAGATTACCGTACCTTGGAGGAATTGAAGTGAAGGCTTCTCAGCTGGCTCAGGCATCAGAAAGGATTGGTTCTCCAGTACCAGCTTCACAACAGGGTTGAAAACCTTGCCGACGTTTCGACCAGATGCTCTGGTCTTCTTTGCCCTGAAGAAGACCAGAGCATCTGGTCGAAACACCAGCAAGGTTTTCAGCCATGTTGTGAAGCTGGTATTGGAGAACCAACCCTTTCTTGGAGGAATTGTTGGTGGATTGCTCTCAAAACTGCCTAACTGCCAAAATAATTTCCTTGCCAAAATCTTCGGTTTTACGGTATATTGGTGGCTGTCCCCTTCAAGTGTGGATATATAAATCTTAAACTTATGCATAATTATAGCCAATGATAATCAAGTGCTTCCAGACTGCATGGAATGAAGGACAAAGTCTATGAGGCCATATGCATAAAAGCTCCAATCTGACTGTTCTCAGTATCTGTGTGCAGAGCTTAAGCTATTGCCTTTTATGGCAATCCACCTCCTCACCTTCAATTGAATATAAGCTATAGTTACCATTAATTGGGTCATATAATCAAATACTGAAGACTCTGACATATAGGTGGGTTCAAACTGATTTGTTGATAAGATTCATGGCAGCAAATTTAATTTTATACACAAATTGACCACATCTGAAAGTACTTTTATTACAACAGTAACATTAATAAATAAAGTCAGTAATTGATTAGTAAAGGACAGTGATTAGGTTAGGTTAGGATAGGTAGGTTAGGTAATCTTATTTGACGTGGGAAAGCCGCTAGCCACAGGCTACTCCAAAGGCACCCACAAAATAAAAGGAGAATAAGGGTGGGATGAGGTAAATAAAAAGATGCATAAGTGGGAAAAAATTGTGACTTGAGTTAAGTTAGATACATTTGTCAGATATTAGGTTAAAAAGAGCAAAATCAATAATTGTATGGTATGCAAAAGGGCAGAGAAATGTATGAGGTATTTCATGCAAAATGTTTATAGAAAGAAAAATTAGCTCATCAATTGTACAGTTTGCAGAAAGTAGGAAAGTCTTTGGACACTCGAACATGGCTAGGTAGGAATCGCCACGCCAAAACACCCGCAAAGCTGAAAGCTTTTTGTCCAAAGGAGGAACGGGTTACAGGGAGGTTGAGTTGCTTCGTCGTTGATGCACATGTGTAGTGGGTTGATGGAGTGTCAAAAAGGCATGTCAGGTACGGTGGAGACAGGGAGTTCAAACACTTGTACATTGTTTGACACATGTGAGTCTTTCTTCTGTCGCTTAAGGTTGTAAAGTGAAGCTCCTGTCTGGCAGATGAGGCAGAGTAAAGACAAGGCTTGTGAAGAACAAGACAACAACCATAATTGAAAAGAGTATCGAGACGTTTAGCTTCAGAAGTGGTACAGTTGGTCCACACAACATCACAATAGTCAAAGGTCGGAATGACATAGGACTTGAAGTAGAGCAAAAGAAGGGATTTAGGAAGAAACTATGATAGACACCGAAGTAAGTTCAAAGTGCGAGAGACCTTTGTGCTGATGTGGGCAATGTGGTCACCCCAGGTCAAGGTGTCATTCAAGAGCATGCCAAGAAACTTCATCACTCGAACCTGTTCAATGGGAAGACCATCAATAAACAGCTTCAGGTTACCATCAACTTTCTTCCGTGAAGAGTGGATCAGCATACACTTTGGCTTCAGAGCATTAAGCTTCAGACCATTTTCAGCATCCAAATGTTGGCTAAGTTGAGGCAGAGTTGAAGAGAAGAATTCAGGGAAGGAAGATTATCGCTAGTGATGTAGATGGAAGTATCATCAGCAAAAAGGACAGTGGAATCTGGGGGAAGTGCTTTGGGAAGGTCATTGATGAATGCAGAAAATAAGGTAGGACCAAGAACTGAACCTTGTGGGACACCAGAGGAAGGGTAGTCAACTGAAGAGAAGCTGTCACCAACACGTGATTGATCAATTGATTGTCTTATTTCACCTGGGGAGGCCACTAGCTCACTTGAGCTATTATAAATAGCACCCATAGTGTGCGTGTGTGCATGCAGACGTGGAACTGTTTACCTTGTGTTCAGTGATATCATGCAGCTTCAAGTTGTGATATGATCAGGGAAGACATTAATTTGCGAGGACATTGATCATATTAATGCAGTCTATTTGCAGTCCACCATCTGCTATACAGGACTTAACTGGTAAGCTAACGAGTACAGTGGTCTATGTCATATAGCATAGGCATCTGTGTTTTACATATATATGTTACCCGCATACCTAGTGATCAAATCTGTTGTTCTATTTATTCATGCAAGCACATGCATTATGTATGGTCAAGCCAGCCACAAGGACTACAACGAAATGTATAGGGTTAATAATCAGTTGCAGACAGGAGTGAATGTCACAATCATCATACTAGCTACATACACAATGCTGGTGTATACACCTGCATGCCCATTCAGTGTTGAAATCTTGCATTGCATAAAATTAATCATTATTCTTTAGCAAAATAGACCATGGACACAACCATGCATGCGTGAATGTCTGCACGCATATGCACATCTATAGCTACTAGTCCCTAGGATACATATCAATACTGTATACACAGCTATCATATGTCACCCATCCATATCCTAGGTAACAACTGATCAAACTTGGGAATGGTAGCAGATCGTGTACCCCTTACATATGTACAGTGTCATACATTCCCTCAGTATGACACATAGCTATAGTACAGTCAAAGGTCAAATGATGTCATAATGATGTCACAGTGTCATACATAGCTATATATAGTGCTGTCAAAGGTCAAAGGTCAAATGATGTCAGAATCACCTTGTATTCACCAGCTGCACGGGTGCATGCTTAGCATAGCTACATGTGACCCCACACACCTGCATGGTGACAGTCACCATGGTACCAGAACTAGATTTCATCAAGTCTTGCACGCTCAATTAGTAGTGTGTGCGCGTGTAGATGTGCGTGTGCGTGTATGTGTACGTGTGTGTGTGTGTGTGTGCATATGTGTGTGTGTGTGTACATGTGTGTGTGTGTATGTGTGTGTGTTTGTGTGTGTCTGTGTGTGTGTGTGTACAAGTGTGTGTGTCACTGTGTGTGTGTGTATGTGTGTGAGTGTGTGTGTGTGTGTGTGTGTGTGTGTGCTGCATGTGTGTGGGTGTTTGCATGTGTGTGCGCGCGCACAAATGTGTGTGGATGTAGATGTGTAAGTGCATGTGTGTGTGGGACTACTAGTGCATGTGCATTCATTAATACTATCATATCATAGGTGCAGACTTATTAGCTTATGAATGAAAGAGGTCAGGTGCCCCTCCTGCATGTGATCACCTCATTACACACTGTATGGGATATGGAGGAACGCATCAGCTGATTGTGAAGGGCAAACACATGTACTGTAGGTACGTACATGTCCATGCACCCAGGTGGTCAGGTAGGTGATCACAGGTGATCATGGCTATATACTGGTCATGATCTTGAGCAGTGTGACCTTGACCTCTCTGGCAGCACCTCTCTTGAGCAGTGACTGAGTAGCTGACCATGACAAGCATGGCCCTGTCAAAAGTCCCTTTCCCGTATGCATTGCACGGGAGAGATTTATAAAGGAACGAAGGGGACGAATGAATGTTTATGCCATTTTTTGTTCCCAAACAAGTACTGTGCAGCGCAATTTCAAGCACATTTGAAAGTGAATCTACAATGTAATCATGCACTCATTTTATGCATGGCATCTGACAGTTTCAATTGCAAGGATATAGAGTATATGTCAGTGCTGAAGGTTCTGGTACGATGTGCCATCCTAGCAACACATATTTTGTTACCACTTACAGACCATCACTTCAGCTCATGCAGTTTCAACTGGCGTATTTCTGTGCTCCTCTAAGTATCTGCAGCTCCATACCTACTGCATATTGCTGGCTGGACCACCAGGTCACATTCCTACCATAAATCACACAGAACACCACATCGTTATAACTGCCTACACTCCTTCCGGCGCATATACATACATACACTAGCAGGGCGCCCGCCTTTGGCGGGCTTCTGCTACAGCGATTCGCACACCAGCAAGTCGGGCCCAGGCTGATTCAAAGAATCTGCGCTGTTAGCAACAGAGGGTAACTGCCATAATGACGACCAAGTTTAAATGCGATCGTTGGACAACAGCAAATCACACCACCTGATAACCAGAAGTTAATGTGCAGGTGAATAGGTGTCAGCCATTTCTATAGAACATTACTTTAAAAGGGTATATTTATCCTTACTATTCATAGCACAATTTCAAGTGGCATGTGCATGCTCCTCTAAGTGTGTGTGTGTGTGTGTGTGTGTGTGTGTGTGTGTGTGTGTGTGTGTGTGTGTGTGTGTGTGTGTGTGTGTGTGTGTGTGTGTGTGTGTGTGTGTGTGTGTGTGTGTGTGTGTGTGTGTGTGTGTGTGTGTGTGTGTGTGTGTGTGTGTGTGTGTGTGTGTGTGTGTGTGTGTGTGTGTGTGTGTGTGTGTGTGCATGATATGTGTGGGTGTTTAATGGCGTGTGTGCACACAAATGTGTGTGGATGTAGATGTGTAAGTGCATGTGTGTGTGGGACTACTAGTGCATGTGCATTCATTAATACTATAATACCATAGGTGCAGACTTATTAGCTTATGAATGAAAGAGGTCAGGTGCCCCTCCTGCATGTGATCACCTCATTACACACTGTATGGGATATGGAGGGACGCATCAGCTGATTGTGAAGGGCAAACACATGTACTGTAGGTACGTACATGTCCATGCACCCAGGTGGTCAGGTAGGTGATCACAGGTGATCATGGCTATATACTGGTCATGATCTTGAGCAGTGTGACCTTGACCTCTCCGGCAGCACACAAATCACACCACCTGATAACCAGAAGTTAATGTGCAGGTGAATAGGTGTCAGCCATTTCTATAGAACACTGCTTTAAAAGGGTATATTTACCCTTACTATTCATAGCACAATTTCAAGTGGCATGTGCGGCTCCTCTAAGTATGCTGCAGCTGTGTGCATACCAAGTTAACCTACCACATACTGCTGGACCCTCAGTTCACATTCCTACCATACACCATCATGCAGATCACCGCATTGCTGGAACTGCCCACAGTTTGACCACATTCCCCACCAGGTTCATGGTTTACACAATCTTACTACCCCGGACTTGCACGCTTTTGCCTTCAATATAGTCTTGCATGCACATACAGGAATGCATAACTTGATTGTGCAAGTCAATTGGAAGGTCCTCTGCCTCTGCTACGTACATATTGCGCAATAGCCCTCGAGTGTTGTGCAATAGTGGATCGGTATCCTTATAGCATCGACTATCATTAGCTAGTCACTAGTACTACCAGTCACTTCCTATACAGTATCCCTATAATGAAAGGATGTTGTGGTATGAAATGTACACTTCCTAGGTAGCCAGTACCCATTTTGCATGTGGACACTAAGTTATAGGCCATGAGTGCAATATCACACCCATAGTGGGGAATAACTATAACATACGAGCAAGCGCGGCCTTCGGCCGCACTCGCTCCGCGTCGCATCACCCAGTGGACAACGCAGGCCATCCATCACCATTTGGATGATTGCAGCTGGGTGACACTGCCTGGGTATAGTACTGACCTTGTTTGTACTGACGTTGGCTACTGTCATACACCTGCATGCACATATACATATAGCTACACCTACACCATGTTAAAAGAATTGTTTGGTCATGTATTTCCTTAGCCAATAAGGCAGTTCCGAAGCCAAGCAAGCTTTCTGCCCAATAGCTTACTTCGCCATAGAGACAGGGCTTTCAGTACCCGGAGCGCTGACAACTAAAGTATTCAAATAACAAAACAAAAATACCCACGTACCGATAGCCAGAGCAGTTCCCTCGCACCAGAAAATAACAAAACACTTCTGCGCAAGTGCGCGTCGCGCCTGGGAGACCCAAACTGAGGAGCGAGAAGAGACGGTTGGCTGCGAGCACATACACTGCCAGAGCGGCCATGTTTGCGGTTACGTCATTGCGTCGTCCAATCAAATGCCCGTTTTAATACCACGCACAAGCAAACGAACGAATTCTTGCATTCAGTGACTTAACAATGCATGGTTGTAAACTTATAGTCACAATATTACTGCTGTGAACGTACATCTATATATCCAACAAGTGCTCTTCTGTGTGCATAGATGGACATTTCTATACAGTACATCATGTATACAGTATACACACAAAGCATTTTTGTCCCTTGTGTGTATGCATACAGCTGTATATTCAATGCATAGTTGTGAGAATTCAAAGCATTCACAGCTTGTATATACACATTGACAACTGCACAGAAAGGAACCCATACGCAAGCTTAAGCTCATCGTACATCTGTAAAAGGTAACATATATATATACCCAAGCACTTTCAAGAGTCACAGTTCATGATCATGCCATCGCAATACTGGACTGATCATGCACAGCCAAGAAGTAGAAAGGTGGAACATGCATATATGATACAACTAGTAAGAAAACATCTTCTCCAGAGGCAACTTCATTAATGGCAAAAATAGATTCTGAATTGTACATGTTCACAGGGTGTACAGTACCATGTCAAATAAATAAATCATTGATACTTCATAGTTAATAATAAATTTATTTGGTGAGGGTTCTTCAATGAATTAGAAGAGATACAGTATATAATAACATAAAAATCTATTGGGTTAGGTTTAGTATAGGTTACCCTATCAACACCTGCGCATTGATACATGGATGAATAAGATTATGTGATGTGTTCAATTCCTCTGAGATTGATGGCACCCTTGAGATAAATGGTGTCACCACGAGCATACGATTGGTTATCCAGAACTGCCAGAGAACAGAACTGTGGACAACCTGATGCCACATTCATCTCGGACTTTGGCATTTGGAAGCTGCTACTATCATCATCTGGCTTGAAGGATTGGGTGATGTCTCGTGACACTCCATCCTGGGCCAGAAGTGAAAGGGAAACGGTCTGCTTGAAGGGCCAGGGGAGGAGTGGGTCAAACTCTCCTTTCATGAGAGTTACGAAGAAGGAGATATGTGTGCCTCGACCTGAACCATCTCCGTTGAGGTAGACTCGCAGACACAGCTTGTAGCCATGACGTGATGTGAAGAATGGAGCACTGTAGAGGGAGATGGTCTTCCCCAGGACAGCATCCCTCCTCCTCCTGGTCAGCTCGGGCACCTTCCAAATGTACACTCCACTGTAGCTGGTAGCCTGCAGGGTCTGCACCGACAGTGCCAGGTCGCTGTAGTAGTCCTGAAGCTCCTTCACAGCGTGCTGTAGTTTAGTAATGGCCTCTTCTGTTACAGTGGCTTGTGTCTGGGCATCTGATCTTAGCTGTTGTACAAGCGTCAAATTGTCGCCAAATTGTCTAGTTAGTTCGGTGATTCGTCTGTCAACATGCGTTAGTGCAGTGTCCACATTAAGTGGCACCTTGCTATTAGCGACTTTAGTACCTCCAACCTTCAAGTGCTGTGCTGTATCTTGTAGGTGCCTCCAAACCATCCGCAGGTGGTACTGTACGTATTTCTGCTCATGCTCCAACAGGTCAGCTCCTGAACCCTGTGCACATGATCAAAGAGAGAAGCATTCAGCCAAAAGCATAGGAGTAAATATGAGTGTGTGAATCCTGCAATCTAATCCAGTATATAGTACTGTAACAGTAACTGCATAATTATGCATGTGCATGGTATGTATGTACATGCATGGACAATTTAGAGTGCAATGCATGATGAATGGAGATTTTAAATTACAAGACTGAAGTGGATGAATAGCTAACACGCACATTTAAACTTAGAATGCTACGCACTCACCTCAAACTTGCAGCCAACTATTTGGTAACGACATGTTCTTCTGACCATCGCACAGTCTTCATTTACATGTGTCTTCATCTGTTGCACATACATATAATCAGTAAGAAGGTTATGATGTATAACAGATCCCATTGGCATGTAAACAATGATTCTATGTAAATCTAAGAGAAGCATTCCCAATTGCTTCGCGTGTGACTCTAAGTCAAGTATACATAGACCGGCAGAGTGCATGTGTGCGTGACGATAAATCCCATATATTGCGAGTAACATACACGTACGTGGCGGGCAGGGCGATTGACAATAAATTCCATACACGTACGTGGCGGGCAGGGCGATTGACAATAAATTCCATACACGTACGTGGCGGGCAGGGCGATTGACAATAAATTCCATACACGTACGTGGCGGGCGGCGCGTAACAATAAATCCTGCATACACGTACGTTGCGGGCTGCGAACAATTCCTTCGTTCTCGTTGAATGGGCTCCCTATATGCAAAGTAGGATTAAGAGTAGGCGGCGAGTGAGTGTAACGAGAAGGTTAGAGGGTGCTGAAGAGTTCTTCTATATATATATTGGGCGCCTGCATCGTCGTCGGTTGCCAGTGACGCGGGCATCGTTAAGAGGAGATAGGGGAGACGATTTTGATCAGATTGGAGAACAGTTTTGGGTGAATATTACTTAAAATGCCACCCAATCGGTGTCTGCGAAAATTTAGACCATTAAGCACTCGGATGCCCTTGAGCTTCGTGCTCTAAATCCCGCATGCAGACACCTCTTGGGGGCGGCAATGCATTCATTTATAGCTAAGTCATATGCCCACAAAATGAGGAAGTATAAAGTAATATCTATGTCAGTTATGCTGTAACCATGATGTAAGCAACCCTGATGTCACAATTCATTAAACTTCAGCTTTTATGTGGGTAAGTGTGTCTGCCCACGAGAATTAACAATTATATCAATCAGTTGATTATGTCCACTACATACATAGGAACATACCTGTCCTCTGGGTACATTCTCGCCACATCCTTCAGTACATGGCACAAAAAACTGGTCACACATGCTCCAGTGATCCTGCAACAAGAGCGAGAGCAGAAGGGAAGTGTAATAGTACTCATGTATGAATAAGCAGCGTACACCATACAAACCAGTGCTGGCATTGTTCAGGTGTTACATGACGGCATATATTGTTTGCTATGTCACAAACAAATGCACACCAAACACACCTTCTTGTAGGTCAGTGCCACTAGTCACCTGGTCATCACCCACTCACTCACTGTATGGATACATGTACCAACTCACTTGCAAGTGATTGAATGTTGTCTCCACTCCACAGTACTCACACCTGCTAGGTCTAAAGACACACTTCTTGATGTGTTTGTCCATGTTCTTCCTCAACACCATCTCCTTGCACTGCTCATAGGTACACTTCACCCTTGACTGGGGGCACTTGTTAAAGTGGTCCTCGTAGTCACTGTACTGCCCTTCCCAGCTGCATCCCTCATTTGGACAGGCTACATGGAGTGCATTCAGCTCTCTAGTGGCAGCTTTGTCTGGGAAGAACTAGATATACATAAAAAAAAGAGGAGCAAGTTACTATACTTGCGTTGTATTTATATTATTGCTTGCCTGCTCTTATTAATAGGGCTTCTTGATTCTGGACAGATATAAACATTACCTGTTCTGGCATGATGTCATCTCCACAGCCTGGACACTTGATCGTTTCTTGGCCACTGCACATGTAGAAAAAGTGAAAGAAACTTTGAATCGAATAGCGAAGTAGCAATTCGGAGTGTACTTCTCAGCTGACTGACACAGTCGTGACAGCCTGAAATATAGCCTCGTCCATAGGCCGTTCGCGATAATTAGCTTAGGCCTGGGGACGAGGCTAAGCCTGAAGCTAAGCTGTGCAAGAGACAGGGCTCATGACTAAGTACATACTGGCAGCCGAGGGTGTAAGTTCTGCTAGAGAAGGCCCAACGCTAGGTTGACAGTGAGTCGGAATGGGGCAAATTCCTTCAATAGAGAGACGGCCCAAGGCCAAGTGATAGATTGACAGAGGGAATCGAAAACGGCAAGCACTCCTGAATACGGCTCGGGGTCGGGGAACGGTCAGCTTTTTAATCGACCGCACAGGCCCCGATCCTTTCAAACGTATTGGTCCAGTCCGGTCGGTCAGCTGGTCCGAAACTATACACGGCCACCGTTACATCGTTGCGACAGCGCACGATAATTTGCGGGATGTCGTGCGATGGCTCACTTCTGTTGCAGCGTCCGTGCTAGTAGCTTCAGGCACTTGTAGCAAGCTCTGTCGCCGCAGTAGGACTGGTAAGGGATATTCAACAACCAGTTACAGAGGACACACGAAAAAGCTGTATAGTCGCCGCTCCCTCCATAGGTTACTTTGGGTGGCTTTGTTCTGGTCTCTTGGAATTCCTTCTTGTCAATAATTATATCGTGGTGGTCCATTACATACGTCTCAGTCTTCAAACTAACACTCAACATTATGAACTGCAGGCTAACACTCAAGGAGTTTTATAGGGGTACTCTTGTATACATTACCTCATGCACGAAGACCACAACTTACGCAACACAGTCTGTAGCTACTGTAGGCTCCTAAAGCTACTCCTCTCCCTTCTCCCTACACACACACACACACACACACACACACACACACACACGCACACACACAAGAAACGTCGGTAGAATCTGTAGTCGCTGCACAGCCAATCGACATTCGACATCCACGTTTGAGCTGTAGCAAATTAGGCACCCGTGAGTGTCCCCGTACTCTGCCTCTCTGCTGGCAGTCAGTAACTTTGTTCTTGACTACGCGATCTGCACAATAAAAGTAGCTTTATATCTCAGCAAATCCAGTACTTTCTGCTTAACGGACGGGCCGCACAGACGCGGAAGCATGAGTACGAAAGTAGGAACTGCATTTAGCGACCATTCGACTTCTAAATTGCGGACGTCGAAAAGGAGCTGATAGTGAAGTTTCAGAAACTAGCGATACTTAAAAAGAGTCAGTTACAGGTTACCAAGGATACTGGTTAGGGGTAGGCAGACCAATTAGGCTAGAAGACTTAGGCAGACTAATTGAGCTGCTTTAGAGCGAAGACAAGAGAGAGGAAGAAGCCTTGTACCTCAAAAAGTATAAGCTATCGATGCGGCCATTCTGCATAGATTTCTCAGAAAGTTATTTATCAAGACCGTCTACATGCAGGTAAGCATGACTCGTCGGGGACGACGGCTGCTAACTTGATAGGAGCTGGCGGCAGAAAAATGTTGGAAGATGGATCCATATGCATGCAATGATATACAGGTATACTGGCTGTCACGGTATGCGGTAGCTATCGGTGACTATATACGTATACTTCAAGCCAAGTCATGTCGTATATGATCTGACCATCCGAGCCACTCTTCACGTCATTTAGCGATAATTACCCTTTGGGCATATACCAGTATATTATATAGCCTATGCATGTTCGAACTATATAGCTAGTCTTTGCTCTGTGCGGTATAAACTGGCGGATCGGAGACAAAGGGATGCATGATGTCAGCTACTAGACACACGCACACATAATAATAACTATATTATTATTATTATTACAAGGCCACCGGTGCAATTTGCAAGTTGCCCAGGGTAACCACCCCGAGTGCAAGTAGAGTGTTTGTGAGAGTTGATGGAACTTCAAGGAACTGAACACCACAGCTCAAGTTGCTGAAGGTTATTATTATAGTTTAGGTATAGGTATAGGCTAAGTACGTGTATAGCCAAACATGCATGAATCTTTGTTACTGTAGTTAGTAGTTGCATCATAGCAGCTGTAGTTCTAATCAAGCTTAAGGGACATTGCTACACCCCCCTTATCTGATTGGTGCTCATGATTGTCATGAATCCCTGCTTGAAGCATGAGATCAGCCATTCTCAGTCGTAAAGTGTATTACACATACTGTTTAATTTGCATCCAATGATCACCATGAACATCACTTCTACTATGACTAGTCCCCATTACTTGTGGCATAGTATAATCAGCTGGCCCTAAGCATTAATGCTATAGAACCACGATGCTATATAGTCTAGTCTCTATAAACCCTTTTATATATCATTGTCCACTCCCATGTGAGATGATAAAATAGGGGCTAGTGGCCAGCGTTTGCTGATTCATCATGTATTACATGTACATTGCATGTGTCATGCAGGTAGACATCACAAGAAAGAGTTATTTTAACAATGACAAAGTGAATGTCATTTGCATTAAGTGTGCCTCTGAATCAAAGATTGAATTGCTGTAGACACACTTCTGCATGCTTGCAGAACACTTCTGTACATCATGCACGTTAAACCAATCTCAATTTGGTGTACAGTCTAAATGCTTCCTTAATTAAACCACTTAAGTGACCATGGGACTGGTTTGGGGAAAGTCCCAGGGTGGAGATAAACAGGAAATGCATCATGTTGACAAAGTGGCCATGGGTCACTCATGCATTTAATACATTGGTATGACGACAGTAAATGATGTAATCACATGAGATGTATACAGTGTTGTTGTATGAACAACGTTATAAAAATAAAATGAATGAGGCATGAATATGTATTAACACGAATAATATTAGCATAACAACAAAACAATGAATATCATTACAAATAAAAAGCCATAGGATTAAGGCAAGGCCTTAGGGGTTGATGAGTAGGCAAGCAATCCTAATGCTGTGTATACTCTCTAGCGATGCTTTCTTTCATGAATCAGCATAATATTCAGAAACACTTGTCATGTATAACAGAGCAGTGAGATATGTACATGCATGTATAGTTAATCTGCATGTGCATACCCCACACCATAGAGTATCTATGCCCTCACTGAGATTACTGCTATACTCCTTGAGCTCTGCATATGAACGTTGTGTTTACTATCCAAGTTTCAGCTGCATGCTGATGAGTTTCTTTCATTGGATATCAGTATTATATAGTCCAAAGTATTGCCCATTCCAACAGCAGGATGACAGGAGACATATAGCTGATGCTATATCTCTAAGACACAAACACTTAACTATATAATAAAATTATGCTCTAACTATATTATACATTGTCAAATTCAGTATTTGCACAGTATAATAATACGGTCATAAATGGCTGCATGCATGTGCACTGCATGCAGTCAAGAGCATATATACCATGAACTGGATCATGACGGTAGTAACCATATATACTGTACTCTATCCAAACAGTATATATGTGTTACGCTATATATAGTACCGTTTGTATAAGGGAATGCTTTTAACGTTTTGTGTAACTATACACTTCCTGTCATGGGTTGCATTGTGATCATATGGCTTCTGCACACACACTCATTCATATGGTAGTGGGTCTAGATCTGGTACGAAGTTTCTATTGCAAAGTTAAAACCATGCGTGACATTGTGCATGCAGCATCATATTCTTATGGACTGTATAATATGTACAATCATGCATGATGCATGCGCATACAAAGTTTAAACACTTCAAATGCCTTTATCTGTAGACGTAATTGCCTTAAAAACTTATATGTAAGAGCTAGCTGGCACACTTCGCAATGAAAAAGAACTGGCTGGGTGAATGATTATGCATGAACCAAGCATTTCAAACCTCCAGATGCAAGGGTATACGCTTCAGTGCATATAGTAATGATTAACACACAAGCAAGGTAAATGCCTACAAGTGTGACTGCATGTAGGGCAGAAGATATGGAAGATACAGCTGGATAAACTGTGCAGTAACAAGAAAGCGTTGTCATGAGTAATGTATACAGGGTAGAATAGGCCATACCTAGGCCATACCTAGGCCATACCTAGGTCATACATAGGCCTACATAGGTCTGCCTCCATCGCTTTCTCTCCGGGAGAGAAAGCGATGAAGTTAGTATGTAAAGCGGGGGAGAGTGGCAATCAGCACATGCATACATGGGGGGCCCTTTTTGGGCAAACGATTTGGCAGATCAAGGCCATGCAAGGGGACCTGCTATATAACACTATAACATATACTACAGCAGCAAATACAAGTTGTACCCAAAACTATAATGAACGTGCACAAAAGCAGAGATCAGTCTGGAGGGTCACTATTATATATAAGCATAACTAAATCGCTATAGGTTTCTTTATTGTCACATTGCACCCCTATGCATGTGAGATGTGCAGTAGGGGCTATATATAGTGGCCAGGCTATGTAAAATGATGCAGTTTGCTTATCCAAACTGGTTTGTGAATCCAAAATTATAGCAGATTGTCAGACACATGCACTCACGCCTTCATTGCCGCAATATATCACCTTATGAATGTTACACAGACAAGCAAATTCAATTAGTATCTATTCCTACATACTCTGATGTCACCCATGTAGGGTTTCTCCATAATATAAGTGCCCAAATATTTTAGGGTTCATCTTAGTAGGAAACATCGATCTGGGAAAGCTATAGTTCAAATGGGTACAGGATATTCCCTTTATAATATTATATTTCACCCTCTAAACATTCCCAATATACTGTAGCCATATAGCTAGCCCACAAACCTTTCCCTACAACTGTTTTCCAGACATTGTGGCTCTGTTTTCATATACTAACTATATATAGCTAAAGTGAATTGGAAAGCGTAGGGGGCAACCCTCATCCAGCATGTGCAGCATGTATATGTGGGTGTATCAAATGACAGCAATCACATGTACTGTGTACACATATGCAAGATTTGCATTTCACACTCAACTCTCGATCGTCACACTTAACTGTAAAGTTATCAATTCATTTGGACTACCTTGTCAGGGTGGGTGCACATGGGTTAATCAATCAGCATGGGGGTGAGTGTAGCCAGCTGAAATCAGTGTGCTTTCAACTACCATCATCATGAAGTGGTTGCAGGAACACAATATCATATTTGAGTGTAATTTCTCATAATCTGCTTAAACAATTTCTGTGCTTGTTCCTGAGTAACCTGCAGACACAAGTAAAGCTACATGCACTCAGTGCCACCCATGCACTTGCAGTTAGCATGCAAAGTCCTAAGGTATAATTAGTTGTATGCAAATAATAGCTATGGCTACTTCATGATTGCAACATGCATGCACGAGACTCAAGGGTGCACAATGAATGTGTTGAAGTGTGCCATGTGCATGTGCTCCTATATATATAAGAGCATGCTGCTGAGTTTGAGATGATGATACATATTCTTACACCATGCAAGTCACTATTCGAAACAGTGCTTAGCCTAGAGCAGAATGACAAACACAGGGTAGTTACACCAGGAAACCTGTACTTTATGATCAGGTGAAAGGTGTGGATAACTGCTAAATTCTTTTCACAGCAACAATCGAGTTGGTACTGAGTACATGTGGAGCGAGACAGCGTGTGGAATGAGAAAACTTTTGTGGAGTGAAGCAGCGAGTCGAATGAGACTGTATGTTGAGTTAGCTACGTACAAAGGATATTGAAATTGCTCATTTTCATAGTATACTACGTAGTTGTTACGTGCAGGTGTGCCCCCTCTTACGATGCATTATGCTACAACAGGAAGTCTCCTTCTGTCTGAAAGGAAATTCCCGTGTGGGTTCCAAGTGATCGGCTCAATATATGCGTAGGTGTAACGTGACACTGTGCATTCAGTTTCAGGTGTGTGTAATGATGCAATTACCTTGCACAGTTGAATGGAATTGTTCACATTCACTCCAGTGTGGGATAACCACACCCATAAGTGGGCGGCTACTATATATAGAGAGAGATTAAGTCATATTCTGTATCAATTTTGGCAACATTGCACTGCAATGACTCAACTCTTTCCCAACCAAACACTTGACCATAGTGAGTCAGTGGCTACTTCTGGTCAGAATGGGTGTGGCTGTGGCAATGGGAGGTGGGAGTGATTAGCGGAGTCAGTAGGGTTTATACGTACATGCAAACTTGCAATCGCTTCCAAACGCTCCAAGGGTAGATTAATGTGTTCATAAAATAGAGCAGGGGATGGAGCTACATACCAAAGATGTGCTATTTATGTTGTTTTCTGTTCTTCTTGCTGATTGATTAACGTAGTGCCAGTTGATCGTTTATGTATGTACATGCCTATAATAAATGCATGTCTACATCTGTTAGTTAACACCTGCAGTGGCCATATATATACTTGTCCTTTAGCATATTACTGCATTGGGGTATAATAAAGGCTTACACTGTGCAGTTGAAAGCTAGAGACTGTGCATGCATGAGTAGACATGTATTCTTAATGTGCACACCTACATGTATACACATACAGGATGGCTGGGATTGACCTCTGCCCTATATATGAAGCCATGCACATACCCACTCTTTTCATACCCACCTCTCACCTTGGGTGTGGCAAGATCTATATAATAACGAACATGCATGGGTGTGTTCAGCAGGCCCCTGACAATATCATCAATTTTATTTAGCTAATGATCCGAACTGCAGAAAATGTTACAACATTCCATTCCTTTCTTATAAGAATGATGTCATGCTAAATAAGTCACGTACCAGGAAGCTTAACAATGTATGTGGAAGTATGCAACTAGGAAACTACACCATGCATAGTTACTGTTCCCACTGTAGCCTGTAGCAGTACGTACTTTATAGTAACATATGCTCGAGCTCCTGTCAGCTCAGCTGTTATAGAATATAATCTATATAGAGCTTGACTTCCCGATGCTATTCAATTCCCATAATTATGATGTCACAGGTTAAACAAATCAAATTTCTTTACTGTTCAACTGTCCGGCTCTCTTTGTCTCCATAATAATTATGTAATTTATATGAGGCTATAGGCAGCCTATCCTAAGGCCTACACAGGCCCGCTAACCTTCTGGCATTCAAGAAGTCCATCAGCACATGCACAGGGTCCCAGTCCACTTCTGGCTTCATTCATGAGTGTATCATGTGTGTGTTATTATACCTGCAAGACACAGTTGAATGTGTGTAACATGTGCCATTGAAGTAGCGGTCCGTAACTGTATGGTATAATTATACCATAATATTATTCATACTAGTGGGTGTGGTATTGTATGTACATGCCAGTGTTATTATGGTAGCTGCCTGGTCATGCTACATGGGAGAGGATACTGTACAGAAATAGTAACAGATAACAATTATAATAGCAATCAATACACATACAGTTATTGCCAGGAATATTTACAAGTGTAGCATGTAATCTGTTGCACAACAATTTAATATTTTGTGTACATTGTCCTATAGGCAACAACTGTCCACAAATTATAATTGTAAACCATTGTGCAATTGTGTGCAACATATCACACTGCTACAGTTGCACATACAGCTCCCTGCAAGGCTGTATAAACTATCACCCTTTCCACATGAGGTGTAACCATACCTGGGTGTTATGCAATCTTGCACTCTATGCATGGGTCTTTTATCAGCAATGTTGTACACAACTCATTTGTGTGCTGCATAGTTAAATGAGTATAATTTATATGGCTGGGGGCATGCTTTGTGGAAACAGCTGGTGGGTGAGCATTCAGTGCACAATTCAAGCTACAAGCTGCTGTAGGTGCATGCATGCATGCTGCCTCGAGCATGCACAATTGCACAGCCAGCTCACACTTCAGCCAGCTCACACTTCAGCCAGCTCACACTTCATGCAGCCAGCTCACACTTCATGCAGCCAGCTCACACTTCATGCAGCCAGCTCACACTTCATGCAGCCAGCTCACACTTCAGCCAGCTCACACTTCATGCAGCCAGCTCACACTTCAGCCAGCTCATGCACACTTCAGACAGCTTACATGTGCACCGGCCAGTGCACACTTAACACTTTCCAAGCAAATCCGCCACGTGCTTGTGCTTGTGTGTGTCAGCAATAACAGTTGCACGTTGTTCCATGCCCTGTACTTTTGGTCACACATGCATGCACCCACGTGCACACAGAGACCACTCGCAGAATCTACCCTACCACACATGCAGGAATACACACACACACACACACACACACACACACACACACACACACACACACACACACACACACACACTGTACATACACAGAAGCACATAAACACATGCACACACGCAATTGAGATTGCCAGCCTCGATCACTGTTGCATACTGGACAGTTCATGCTATAACAGCATGCCGTAATTCACTAGTATGGCTGTATGTGTGCATATCCATGTGAAACAGAAAGCACACATCAATCTAAGCACAATATAGGAGAATAGCAGACCTATGTATTGCTACTCCCATGCATGCATTCCCAGATGTCATTTCCTACATTTGTTGAATGTGGAAACATTAATCCTTATATGCAAAGAGCTCATGATCAAGGTCTGTTTTGGCAGCTACAGCATTCACATACACCTAAAACAGTCCACCTTCGTCATCCTGGGCTATCAAATAAAGCATTCCGCTATCCCTATATATATACAAATCAACCTTTCCTCCATACTTCATATACTATAGCATGCATGATCAGATTTTGACCTCTGTTAAGGTAACGTTCTGACCAACACATTCAACAACCTCACTCTATATAGCAATGTAGCCATATACACTGGACTCTCCGAATAAAGGACAGCTTGGGACCCAGCATTTTGTCCTTTGTAGGAAGGTTGTTCTCTTTCAGAGGTGGAAAATACATTGGCATAGTAGGTTGGGACAGTAAACTTTGTCCTTATAGGGAGATAATTTGTATGATGTCCTTTATGGGAAGCGTCCTTTAATAGAGATTCCACTGTTACATATATGTGTATTGTGTTGTTATATAATTATACCTTACACAACATATGATGGATCATGGAATGACATCCTGTTGCATTGCCTTGCATGACTCTGAGATCATATGTATGCATGGAGACATACCTTACATACGGATGTATACACACACTGTGTCGCATACTGTACCTGTAATTATGGAAATCAAATGAAGGCCTTTCACTGTCAAGCTGAAAAAAGCATACAAACAACTACTCAACACTATGATATATCTGTGGAGCTCATTTGACAGTTCTCATTCCCTTGTACATGGAAATAGCAGGTTAATCATACACATTTTGGATCTATGTACAGGAGAATTAAGAATGTCAAATTAAAGAACTCCACAAAATGAGGTACATCATAGTGTTGAGTCCACCCACCCACATGCACACCACGCACACATGCACCATGCTAGTCTGCACACCCTACCATACTCCCACACACCCTCTCCTTACGTTATCCTACATCCCACACGCCTTGATCTACCCTTCCCCTACACTTCCCTATTCCACCCTTCCTCACACCGGCCCCACACCACCACACTCCATAGCCTCACATTCTACCTTCACACACTACACACCACTGTAGCTATATACATCTCTCTTCATCACAATTCCTCACTGTCCACTGTCTCGGAGACATAGGGGTATCTAGGGGAAAAATAATTTTAGATTCAGTTGTACTATAACGTGCAATGTGTGCAGCTACTGTACCGGCAAGTTCCAGCGAGAAAACATGGTTTGACTTGTAGTACAGACTATTCATGTGTGAAACTGTATAAATTCACAATGCATGTACTTCCTGGGTCATCTACGTGTACGTGACCTATGGCCACGTACCTAGGTCTCTTACTGCTGCAATTCAGTTATCTGTAACCCCAGTGTAGTCACATGCATAGTCTTACTGTAATCTCACACTGGCAAGCTCCAAAGGATATCAAATAGTGTCCACAGTTCAAGTCATTATCCAAAAGAATGTTGCAGCACACTGATGAGCAGATGCTGAAAATGCTCATTTTCACAGTATGGCATGCACACGTCTAGCTCCCGCCTATACAATGCATTATGTTACTACATGATGTCTCCCTCTGCCCCAGCTGAAAGGAAATTCCCATGTGGGTTGGTCAGTTCAATATGGATATAGGTGTATAGTATGACAGTGCGCATTCAGCACTGGACATATGTTGCAACACATTCACATTATACTAGTTAAGTACATTGTTGACATTTACTAGTGTGGGATAGCCCATGCACCCATTAATGGTCGGTTACTATATATAGAGATGAAGTAATCTTATGTCATCATCAACAGTAGACTACACTGCAGTGACTCAACTCTCTCCCACACCAAAACAGTTGCAGCAATTATGACCACAGTGACTCAGTAGATACACCTTGTCAGGCTGGGTGTGGTCGGTGGGTGGGTAGGACTAGCTGAGTCTGTGTGGTTACATGTAAACTTTCACTTGCAAACAGTGAGTAGTTACTGTGTATATACGTGTACAAACTTTTGCATGACAAGTTAGCAGATTTTGCAATAAAGCACAAAATCCCCTTTTGTTGTTAGATGTTAGGAGGATACAAGTGCTTCGAATCGCAACAAGTTACAAAAAACTAAGGTAACAGGTAATCGCAAAATATAAGTCCCACAAAATTTGTACCCATTTGATAAGTATGTCCATTGAATGCAAGTAGAGCTATGGGGTGAATCCACACACTACCAAGTGCTGCCATACAAAGGACACACAAGTTTTCCAGTATATCCTAGCTATCTACCTACCTGCTAACCAGCTATGCCGTGCACTATTAGTGTGGTACAGTGAAGCTACCCTACAGCAGGTTGCATA
The DNA here is from genome assembly GCA_964019415.1 of Ianthella basta. Classification (NCBI taxonomy): domain Eukaryota; kingdom Metazoa; phylum Porifera; class Demospongiae; order Verongiida; family Ianthellidae; genus Ianthella; species Ianthella basta. The sequence continues at coordinate 5,873,711 of OZ025880.1, read as the reverse complement.
CAAGCAGACATGTATCCTTCATATGCACAGATTATGGCCTACAATACATCCTAATACATGATGTGCGCACACAAAGAGTACACAAGGGATGATTAAGGTTATGAAGTTGGACACTCATCATTTACCCTTGATGTACGTATACAGAACATGCAGCTGGGATGACCTTTTACAGCGATGTGGTTTGCTGTGTAAACTTGACTGCTACTGCCACATTTTTGACCACACACACATGCAATGTATAGATCGAGGAGCATGCCATTTAAAAGGTGACAAATGGGTGTTGTGTATATATATATACATGTATGCAGGATGTCACACACCCCCAGTTAGCTAATTGCTATTTTAAGAATGATGTCATGCATCCATTGGGTCTGTTACTATAGGAAACAGCTGAACAATGTGAACAATGCGGAAGCACGGTAACTGAGAAAACACACTATACAAAGTGGCATACTTCAGATTACCTTATAAGCTAAAGCCTAGTCACGTACCATTCTTTGTCATTTCTAATTGATGACGTCATCAATTAAAATGGAGGCATGAGCTGATTACCTGCCCGAGACTAAATAGTTATGCCACCTACACTTTCCCCGCTATCAGCTCAGCTGTTGGGTTAAGCCACGTACCCTGGACGTGGACTTCCTGCTGCAATTCATTCCTGCATTATAATAGTTTAAACGATCGACTCTTTGTAAAGTTGCTTTTCCTATGCCTGTCTGTCTATATATCTCTATCTCCATTTGTTTGGGGCGATATTAAGGATAGACAGTCTACCCTTCTAATTTTGTGGCATTCCCGTGATGTTGGGCCTGACACAGCATTTAGCTAATTATCACTTCTGTCTATAACCACTCACTGTGCTTGGAGAGCTGCTCTGTGGTAGCTACAAGACTGCATGGTGTGTTGCAGGTACATGACTGCCCTGAGTGTCTGCAGTCATATGCTGCTGCATTTGTACACCAATAAACTGTGATACTATTGTATGGCACAGTCGCATTACAAAATGCATGCCTATATGGTGTAACCATAATAATTATAAATATGCATCGAGTGAAATGCAGTATATTGCATACACAAATATATAGTAACAGTAGCAAAGCCAGGAATAATAACTGTCGCCCACCACCCATATTGCACAACGTTGTGCAAAGCTGCTACAGTTGCATAATGCCTAGCAACAAGTGCAGTGTAGAAAGTTTCATTGTGAGGTGTAATCATATCTATAAGTGTTATGCAATCTCCACTCTCTCCCAAATCATCCATGCATGACCAGTTGTTGCCTTGGAATCAATATTGTGCACAGTAAGAATGCAGATCAATCTGCTTCACCTGAGTTGAAGAGGGTGCAAAGTTATTGGGACACAAGTCTTTATACAAGGAGAACCAATTAGCAGTACTAGTGGCACAATTAATTCTATGCAGCTATATACGAGCAATAGCTGGCTGCTGCAGCAGCAGCCAGCTCACACTGCAGCAGCTGCCAGCTCACACTACAGTCAGCTAACATGTGCATCAGTGCATGTATAGCACTTCACATGCACAGTGAATCAATTAAAGCAAGTGTATATACCAGTGATTCTCTGAAGTTATAAACCTGGTGGTAACACTGCCATGTGCGTGTTATAAGTGTGTGTCAGCATAAACTCTTGCTGAGCTACCATGTGCATGTTCTTCCTTGCCCTGCACATACCTGAACAGGCAATATAACACCTTGATTGCCTACCTTAAATGAAAGTTTCTACTGTGCAATGTATTACACCTTATCTCAGAATGAACACGGTATTAATCTTGCAGATAGAACAATTACACAATGAAATGCTCCGGATCCATTCACACTCATGTAATATAGGTCCTGTTATACAACACAGCTATTATGTATCACACACACACACACACACACACACACACACACACACACACACACACACACACACACACACACACACACACACACACACATGCATACACACTGTGGCATGCAGATAGAGAGCTGACTGTGCATTTTCTGACTATTAAATTATTTGATACTGCATATAGACCAGAAACACACGTGGACACGTGACTCAAGCAGGCAATGAAAGATGTTATTCTTTGTATACAGCCAGCTACGCATATATGGAATGCATGGAATGCAAGCTAGGCACTTCCCCTCTAGACAATGATGATGTAATCACATATTCGAGCCTACACTGTATTGCATTGTCCATGCACACATGAAATAACAATTACAGTGCATAATCAATGCATACATGCATGCATGCATACACATTACACAATTAAGTGAACAACTATAGACTAGGCCTCCTTGGGTGAGGGCAGCTGATGAGCATACACTGTATAAATGCAGCTGCCTGTATATGCTTCTTGCATGCACTACATCCAATGAATACGCAATGGCGGATCTAGAGGGGAATCCGGGAATGCAAAGATCCCCCTTTTGGTAGTCTTTTGTAGATATTGTGCAGCCCTTAACCAAAAATAGGCCTGTGGTAGCAGTACTTTATGGGCACTGTTTGAACCTAACCACTTCAGAACCCCCATTTCAGAAATCCTAGATCTGCCACTGACATGTGGTATAGCGCTAACCTTATATCATAGTGTGTAACTAATTCTCACTGACTACTGTTGACCCTAGTATATAAACTACAGCCTCTATGCAGGGTACCTCTTTGTGACCAGGTTTAAATCTGATGCAACAGTTTTGTCTGCATGCACTTTCCATAATCAATTAAACCCACAGATGTATATCGTACACAATGATTATTGAAATTGCCACTTATCAAAGGCTCAGGAAGAGACCACAAATTGTAGGACAAAGATTAAGCAGGCAGTGCGTGAAAAACAGAGATCATAATTGGATCTGATCATGACCTTAGCTATAACTGCTTGCATGGCCACTTTCATTGCATCATGCATGCATGGATGCAGTTAAAAACACTGACGTCATATGTCCCTACCCAAATCATATTATGTTACAGAACAACAGTCAGTTGGCTACATGGTACTGATATATAGCCATGCCAGCACACGTCGATCACAATTATCCACAGGTTCAAACACGTACAGGTATATCAACTAATTAAGCTTTCACCCCTGAAGAAGCTTATCATGCACACACACACACTATAAGGGTAAGGTAATTTACAAAATGTAAAAGTATAAAAATCTGATGTATACAGTATACACAGTAAGTGTGTGTACAATGGAAAGTGCCTGCACCCTTTTCGGCATAAAACACAATAATATAGCTATACAGTCAATGCCTGCATTGAAATATGTATGAATAAATAATTCTGATTATGAAATGTGTTCAATTCCTCGAAGATTGATGGCACCCTTGAGATAAATGGTGTCACCGCGAGCGTATGACGGGTTGTCCAGAACAGTCAGAGAGCAGAACTGTGGACAACCTGAGGCTACATTCATCTCAGACTTTGGCATTTGGAAGCTGCTACTGTCCTCATCTGGCTTGAACGACTGGGTGATGTCTCGTGACACTCCATCCTGCGCCAGCAGTGAAAGGGAAACAGTCTGCTTGAAGGGCCAGGGGAGGAGTGGGTCAAACTCTCCTTTCATGAGAGTTACAAAGAAGGAGATATGCGTGCCTCGACCTGAACCATCTCCGTTGAGGTAGACTCGCAGGCACAGCTTGTAGCCATGGCGTGATGTGAAGAATGGGGCACTGTAGAGGGAGATGGTCTTCCCCAAAACAGCATCCCTCCTCCTCCTGGTCAGCTCGGGTATCTTCCAAATGTACACTCCACTGTAGCTGGTAGCCTGCAGGGTCTGCACTGACAGTGCCAGGTCACTGTAGTAGTCCTGGAGCTCCTTCACAGCGTGCTGTAGTTTAGTAATGGCCTCCTCAGTGGCAATGGCACGTGTCTCTACCTCTGATTTTACGCGTTGTACCATTGTCAGATTGTCACCAAATTGTCCCGTCAGTTCATTGATTCGTCCGTCAACATGTGTTAGTGCAGTGTCAACGGTAAGTGGCACCTTGCCATTAGTGACTGCAGCACCTCCAACCTTTAAGTGTTGCACAGTATCCTGTAGGTGCCTCCAAACCATCCTCAGGTGGTACTGTACATATTGCTGCTCATGCTCCAACAGATCAGCTCCTGAACCCTGTACATAACATATGATCAGGAGAAGAATACAGTATATGCACAGTACAATTCATAGAAATAAATTAAGCATACCATATAGCGGGAAATATTGGCGGGGCATTAAATTCGGCGATTTCGCGTTTTTCAGAAAATCTGCCAAATTAAAACCCCGCCAATATTTCCAGCTATTATATACACACGCAATACAGTACAATAATTATACGTACGAGTACCTTGCAGTTGATTACACACGTGCACTGGAGTCGATCGCCAGATGGCGCTGTTGAAGTATGTACAGAGAGAAGGACCTGTGCTCAAGTGTGACGCTCTTTCAAGGAAGGAGACAAACACATGAATGAACACGTAAGACAAGCTCTCGTGCCTGGTGAGCAAATGAAGGTCAGCATGAAGCGCAGTGCAACACGTCTGAAGAGAGAGCGAAGATAGGAAGATACGCAGTTGAAAACGGTCCCGCTAGAGCTACTAGACACTTCGCAGTGCCCAAAACAACCGCGAGAAGGCTGAAGTACGAATACCTGCAGAGAAGTTGAAGGCGATGCAGCATGCTGAGAACACAACCATCGTGGTGAAAGTCGCTGCCATTTTGTGATGTCAACAGTCTTGGGGATCGAAATCCTCCAAATTAAAAAAAACACCAAATGCCTTTCATGGCAAAATCAGCCAAATTTTATGCTAGCCAATATTTCCTGCTATATGGTACATAATTATATGTCCAACCTAGCAAGTTACGTCACTGCATTATTGTTTCTTGCTCTTTGAACATGCATTCATATGAAGTTTAGATATCTATTTTGTAGGAATGAACTGCATGCAGTATATTGAGCCCATGCACTCACCTCAAACTTGCAGCCAACTAGTTGATAGCGACAAGTTCTCCTGACTATTGCACAGTCTTCATTTACATGTGTCTTCATCTGTATATCAGGGTACAGTTATATATACAAAGGATGACATACGTGTGTATATGCGTAACACACACACAAGATGTCCCCATGATGCATGTATGTGGTCTATAGGTAGGAAAGATACTGGAGGATAATGATGAACTCTCAACAAGGAATCCACCCCTTAAGTAAGCCTTGGAGGAAGCACTTTAAAGGTGGTCCGGCCAAGCTTAAGTCAGAACAATAATTACCTAGACGGCCACTTGCACAGGCCAGGAAGTACCTTAGCTATAGAAAAGCATGAACTCTCCCCTTCTAGTCCCAAGCCCCAATTAGCTGACCATCTATTTATCAAACTTCAACATTCTAGAGCTTACCAGTCCTCTTGGTACTTTCTCTCCACACCCTTCACTACAAAGCACAGGAAACTGGTCACACATGTCCCAATGGTCCTATATACGTGGAAGCGAGGGGAATGTAGTGGGATTTGTAATAATAGTACATACAATGTATATACACTCGCATGAAATGGCAATCACCATGCAAATCATTGTTTGCGTTGAACGTGATATAAAAATGTTTGGTGTGTATTTTAATGACAGCACACAAACTGTATGCATGCACAACAGTTACAGTCAACTAGTTATATGTAAACACAAGCATGATAGCTACATTCATCATGCACATATTCATCATCCATTCACCAGTTACATCAACTCACTTGCAAGTGATTGAATGTTGTCTCCGCTCCACAGTACTCACACCTGCTAGGTCTAAAGACACACTTCTTGGTGTGTTTGTCCATGTTCTTCCTCAAGACCATCTCCTTGCACTGCTCATAGGTACACTTCACCCTTGACTGGGGGCACTTGTTAAAGTGGTCCTCGTAGTCACAGTACTGCCCTTCCCAGTTGCATCCCTCATTTGGACAGGCTACATGGAGTGCGTTCAGCTCTCTAGTGGCAGCTTTGTCTGGGAAGAACTACACAATTGAAATTAAGACAACAACTGTATATGAACATGGCTGTCAATATATACTGTACATTCACTCGAAGACTCCAGTAATACTTACCTGATTAGGTATAATATAATCTCCACATCTTGGACACTTGATTGTTTCATGGCCACTACAAATTAAATATAGGAAGAAGAACCAGAAGATTACAACTGAATAGACCAAACCATGCAGTCAGAATTAGACATCTCAGTGGCTAGTCCCACAGCACATATAATACAATTAATCTCAGGCAGGGACAATTGAAAAGAAAGGTCTATCTACAAGTGTATACATACCTCTAAGTCTAAGTACGTAACTACAAAGCATGTTTATTGTTAATAGCTTAAGAAGAAGAATGTTAATCCACAAAAAGGTGTAAGATGTAATTGCTTTAACCTGGTATTCAGACAATGTCAACAGCATTGTGGAATGAATATTTCTCATAAGGATCAGAGTCTGTCCTTCCATAGAATACATGCCTGACGAAGAGTACTCTATACAATGGCAAAGCGTTGCTCAGACAACAGGCTCTGATAACCAAGGCTAACCCACCTGCGCCACCCCCTCCCATGCAAATACCCTACTAGGCTACCCCCCTCCCCCCACACACACAACCTATGCTATTCTATACACACCTTACCATATATAGCTATATGTATATATACACACTCAATCCGTACACTCTAATACGGTTGTAGCTTCCTGCACACACCTCATTCCACATTCACACACCCCATCCCATTCTGTACATCTAGCTACGTATCTGCAACTCCCTGCTACTCCATCGTCTACCGCCTTAGTGATATTGGGTTATAAGAAAATCCAGCTGTTCTATTTAGGACTTTCGAATGGTGTGCACTGTGTAGCTAGGACCCCGCAACAAATTCAGTTCCAACGATAGAAGATATGGATGCCCATAGTACAGATTATTACGCTGTGAAACTACTATAAATTTGAAGTGCGCGTACTGAGCCGGTGGCCATGGCACCCAGCAATTTCCCACAATTTGACCGTTGCACTTCAGCTGTGATGGCTCACCTCTGTTTCGTCTTCTGTACCAGTAGCTTTAGACACTTGTAACAAGCTCTGTCGCCACAGTAGGACTGGTAAGGGACGCTCAACAACCAGTTGCAGAGGACGCACGAGTAAGCTGCAGTGTTGCCGTTTAGCCCATGCGTCACTTTTGGTGGCTTCATTCTGGCATCCTGGAAATCCTTCTTGTCATGTGTATTGCGATCCATTGCGACTATGACTTGCAGCTCTATTCGATGTTACTTTTAACACCTGCCTTGGTATTTCCGGCATATGACGTCATGCTTCCAGAAAATGGCGGAATATTACTGAAAATTCCTTGTCCTTCCTTGCTTTTCCTGAACGTTTGCCAGTATACATACAGGGTGCACGTATTTTCTGAGCGGTGAAGGCTACTGTGTAGATTTAAGGCTTCGAATATGGATATAGAGTTGGTTAACTAGCTATGTGCAGTGCAGTATAGCTAACCTCAAATACCTTTAGCTATGGTCCCTCCCTATCTTGCAAGCCAGCTACTCCATGGCCAGGGTCAGTGTGACAGATTTGTGACACTTTCTTTTAGCATCTTTGCAAAAGTCATAGATGACTGTGGGCTCCTTGTGAAATATTAGCCATAATTCTCTAGCATCTATTGAAATTCAATTGAAGATTATACAAAAATCTTAATTTAGCAGACACGATGTAGTCTCATGGTCCTGTGAGTGTGAGAACTGTCGCATATACAGAGTTCAAATCACTATCCAAAACAACATTACAGAGCACATTACCAAACAAATGATCAAAAATGTTCATTTTCACCGTATGACAAGTGCGTGCACCTCTTACAATGCATTTTGCTGCTGCAGGAAGTCTCCCTTAGTCTGAAAGGAAACTCCCATGTGGGTTGATCGGCTCAGCTGACTTCATCTCTCCATATATAGAAGTCACACCCACACCCGCTAACAGGCAGGACAATGGAGGTAAAGCATTTTGACACTTGTCTGGTATCGACTGAATGCACACGTCACGCTACACCTATGCTGAGTAGCGTGGCTGTGTGCGCATGTGTTAAAACACGTTACACAGATGAGTGGATTGGCCACATTCACTCCATGCTGTGTGGGATAGCCACACCCAATAGTGGGCGGCTACTATATATAGTGGTGAAGTCATATTCTATAATAGGCAACAAATATACTATACACTGCAGTGACTCTGCAGTGACTCAACACAAACAGTATAACCACAATGATTCAGTGGGACCACCTGGTCAGGCTGGGGTGTGGCTAGCGGAGTCGGTGTGGTTGCATGCGAATTTGCACTTGCTCACAGTGCTCACAGTGAATATAATAGTTACTGTATGCGCACCAATTTTGTAGGACGCTATTTTCCCAAATTTCATGAGTTAGTGGACACTTGCAGAATAAAACACAAAACCCATTCTGAGATTAGACAATTTAGGAGGAAACAAGGGCTTTGCGCAAATATCGCAAGAATCCGGAGGCAAGGGCATCCGCAATACAGTCGTTCCATGACAATTTATACCCCTATGGTAAAAAGTTCATAGAATGCATATGCTAGTGGAGCTATGGAGTATATCCACACACTACCAAGTGCTGCCATACAAGGAATGTACTGGGTCGAGTCTTCCAGTATATACTAGCTACCTACTAACCAGTGAAGCTACCCTACAGCAGGTTGCATACAAGCACACATGTATCCTTCATATGCACAGAATAAGGCCTACAATATATAGTAATACATGATGTACACACACAAGAGTACAGAAGGGATGTGAAAAGAAGGCTACACAGTTGTACACTCTAATTCTTTTTCCCTTGATGTTCATGATCAGAACAGCTGGGCTGACCTCTATGACAAAGCAGCTTGCCATGTAAACAGGATATACCATTACCACATTCTTGGCATGATTATGCCTTGGCAGGTCACGTAAAGGGTGACAAGTGGATGCTGTTGGATGTCACACCACGCTAATTGCTATTTTAAGAATGATGTCATACATGTGGTCAGGCGCTAGCTTCCACACTCTTGGTCACAAGGCTATTCGTCTCTAGGATACAGCGGAACAATGCGGAAAGCATGGTAACTGACAACCACGCTAATTGCTATTTTAAGAATGATGTCATACATGTGGTCAGGCGCTAGCTTCCACACTCTTGGTCACAAGGCTATTCGTCTCTAGGATACAGCGGAACAATGCGGAAAGCATGGTAACTGACAACCGCACCAAACAAACTGACATACTTCAGATTTCCTTGTAAGGAGAGGTCTAGTCACGTACGCCTCTCTTTGCCATTTTCGATTGATGACGTCATCGATTAAAAAATGGAGGCAGAAGTGTTTGTATAGCTCCGCGAGCGAAGCTGAACCGTTACGCCACCTACACACTACCACCACTGTCAGTTCAGCTGTTGGGGTAAGGGCACCATACGGGGAGCTTTCTGCCGCTATTCATTCCTTAAAGTTTAAACGAATTTTGCAGTTTCGCTTCTCTTAATATGTCTGTCCATCTACCTCTGTCTCCGTTGGTTTGGGGCGATACTGAAGAACGCAGTCTACCCTGCTGATCTTAGCTTGTGGCATTCCTGTGATGTTGGTCCCGACACCACACTGAATTATCACTTCTGTCTATAACCACTTACTGTGCTTGGAGAGCTGCTCTGTGCTAGCTTCAAGACTGGTGTGTTGCAGGTACATGACTGCCCTGAGTGCCTGCGGTATGGCGTACACCGATATAGTGCTATAATTATATGCTACAGTGTCATTACAAATGCATGATGTAAGCATTAATATGCATGACTCTGAGGGAGCGCCAAATAGTGCATACAGAATTAGTAACAGTACCAAGTCATGCAACAAAGCCAGGAATAGTAACAGTTGCCCACCACCGTACCCATTGCACAATGCCCTGTAAAGCTGATGTATACAGTTGCACAATCTTGTGCAAAGCTGCTGTATACAGTTGCACAATGCCCGGCAACAAGTGCAGTGTACAAAGTAACACTCTGTACTCAGTTTGATTGTGAGGTATAACAATACCTGAGTGTTGTGCAATCTTCGATGCACTCTCTTCCAAATCACCCAATTGTTGCCTCAGATATTGTATACACTGCTCATGCATTTAGGGAAGTGAATGCAAGGATGCAGATCAATCTACTTTCCCTCAGTGGAATAAGGCTAAAAGTTACTGGGACAACCAAGTCTTAAGAATGAGAAAATATCAATTATATTATATAGCAGTTTATGGCATTAAAGGATTTGACACAATTAATTCCAGCTGCAAGCTAGCTGCTGCTACAGCAGCAAGCTCACACATCAGCTAGACAGCTAACATGTGTAGCAGTGCTGCACTTCACATTGAATTAACGCAATTACACCAGGGATAAGTTAAATCTGGCGGTACCACTGCCATATATATGTGTGTTATAGGTGTATGCATAGATAAACTGTTGCTGAGCTGCCATGTGCATGTTCTTCCTTGCCCTGTACATGCCCTGGACAGGCAATATAACACCTTGATTGCCTACGTACTTTAAATATATGTTTCTACTGTACAATGTATTACACCTTATCACAGAATGAATTCAGCCTGAGGATATATGCATGTGTGCCAGTATAGCAAGCTTATGCATATATATGCTTTAATGATATTGATGTGTGTGGAGTGTACATTAATACACTCAGTGGCGGATCTGGGGGGATCCAGGGGTGCAAAGGAACTCCCTTTAGCTAGTCTTGTGAAGGATTTTGGGAAGTTTTTAGACCAGAAAGAGGCGTGGTGGTCATATATCAGGGGCACTGTGTGTGCACCTAACTATATTTTAGAATCCCCCTTTCATGAATCCTAGATCCGCCACTGACACTGCATCACATAGATATAATACAGTATTACTTTTATAGAACAATTACACCATGCAATGCTCCATTTCACATATTCATATATTGATTCTATATACATATAGCATGGCTATATCATACGCACACACACACACACACACACACACACACACACACACACACACACACACACACACACACACACACACACACACACACAAGCACGCACGCACGCATGCACACACACACACATACCCACACATGCATGCACACACATGCACACACACACTCGCACGCGTGTGGGCAGTTATGCAAGGTTACCATTAGCTTGCACTATGTACACATGCACATTGGCAGATTTGAGAGCTGACCTGTGCATTGTCAGACTATTAAATCATTAAGGGCGGTAGGCACATCAAAGCATCAAAGCGACCGCACATGCATGGACACATGGCAAATGCACATGACGATGCAAGAGGAAGCATATAATTGAATTCAAGGTGCTTCCCCTCTAGACAATGATGTAATCACTTATATATATGCAAGCATACAATGAGGTACTTCTTCATGCACATGACCAGGTTCAAATGTAATGTAACAGTTTTGTCAGCATGCACATTCCATATTATACTGAATATACTGAATTAAAGCCACAGATGTATACATTACACACTAATTACTGATTATTATTGCCACTTGTCAAAGGCTTGGGCAGAGGGCACAAAGTCTAGGACAAAGACTAGTCAGACAGTGCATGCAAAGTGGACATTAACTGGGACTGAGCCATAACTGCTTGGCCACTTTCACTGCATCATCCTCACAGTTAACAAAGTGGACGTCATATGTCCCTACCCAAATCATATTATGTTACAGAACAACAGCAGTCAGTTGGCTGCATGGCGCAATAGCCATGCCAGTATATAAGCATCATAATTATCCACAGGTTCAAACACAGATATATTGACTAATTAAGATTTCATGCTGGAGAAGCTTAAGCCCAAAGTGTCTTGGCTGAAACGTTGGCAATAACTTCATTGTTGTCAAAGCTGGTTCAAAGCAAAAGTTTTCCCGACATGGATAATTATATAAGCTGTTTTCGCTGCAGTCTACTCCAACCTACACTAGTATATATCTTGTTCCCAGATGGTGAAGGTGATGCTACCAAAACGCTCATAATATGGCAAACAAAATATTACTGTACATAATGAGGACTATATGGTGGTCAGTGGTAACCATAGTAACACAACGCAGAGTGGGTCAGCACAAGGTGACCAATAAAGGGAATCAGTGTGGCCATGCCCAAATGTGATTTCAGCTTCAAATATACACACCTATAAATAAACTAGCTATATGAATATATATATATAGTTATGATCATGGATGCATACAGTATACATTGTGGGTTATATTTGTATGCATATATGGCATCATCATAGTGTGTGTATACAGTGAGCGCATACATAGTGTATATAACGTGTGTGAATGTATCAATAGAATGACCAGTAGAGGTCCTTGGAATCTGCAGAACCATTTTTGGTATCAGACCACAAGGATGGAAGGTGAGTATGCGCATGTGAGTATAACTATAATACAGTATGTTATATAGGTGTGTGTGTGTTTGTATGTACATGTGTATATGTCTGTGTATACAGTGCGCACACGTGTGTGTACGTTTGTAAGTGTGTGTGTACGTGCATGTGTTTATTCGTATGTTTGCATGTGTGAATTAATATGTGTGTACATGAGTGCATGTGTGTGTGCATGTGTAGGTGTATATATATATGAGAGTATATTATATGGTACATGTGTGGGTGCACGTGGCCTGGATGCGTGTGTGTGTGCACATACAAGTCGTGTATAACTTTGTATCTTATGTGTGATATATAATAATATATGAGTGGACAGTATGAGCCGGCCGGCATGTGCACACGTACATGTGTAAGTTAAACCTATATGCACTGTTACAGAAAATTATAGACTGCATGATAACAAGGCAGCTGATCATGACACCCATGCACGCACAATATAAATCTTTCAAACAAAACCATGATCTGATCATCACATGCACATTGTAGCCACATGATCCGGGCCCATGCAGACCAAGCATCCAGCCATCACAAGACAGCTAGCTATGGTACCTCTTAGAGGTGACAGGATGACGTATGAAAACCACATGCACGTGTACACACATATATGGCTTGTTCATGTGATCAATTACAGTATATAAGGTGTATACGCTTGCAGTCATATTGGCAACAAGGATGTGACATGTGACATGCCTATATGCAATTATATGCAATTATATATACATGTCAGCATTAACTATACTGCAAACACATAGCAACAGTTACTATGAAATGTCCACCTAATATAGTAATAAGTATAAATGTTACCGAAATTAATTGTAAACAGGAGGACTGTGCAGGTGAGCTGTGCTGCATGTAATAGTTAAATGGCGACCAAGAGGTGTCTGTGCAATTTAGAGCACGAAGCTCAAGGGCACGAAGCACCCAAGTGCTGAGTGGTTTAAATCGCATAGAGACACTGATTGGTCGCCATTTAAGTGATACAGATTCAAATTCGTTCAGTTACCCAATCATTTCGCCTTCCTAGCTCTCACTTCATGACGGCGTACGCGTGAATGACGTCATATTACGATTTACATTCATGAAGATAGTGGCTTGCAAAATAAACTCGCAGTGATAATTGAAACTTGTATGACATTATAAAATAGTATAATTACATTTTGATTCTCTAATGTAGGAATAAGGAAGGAGTCAAATACATGTGCACACACACGCACGCGCACACACACACACACACACACACACACACACACACACACACACACACACACACACACACACACACACACACACACACACACACACACACACACACACACACACACACTATAAGGGTGAGGTACGTATTTACAAAATGAAATGTTATAAAAGTATAAAATCTGAAGTATGTATACAGTATACATAATACATGTGTGTACAATGGAAACTTCATACACCCATTCAAGCATAAAATACAATAAATGTTATAGTACTTTATAGCTATACAGTTAATCAATGCCTGCATGCATTGATACATGAATAAAATATGATTATGTGATGTGTTCAATTCCTCGAAGATTGATGGCACCCTTGAGGTAAATGGTGTCACCGCGAGCATATGACGGGTTGTCCAGAATAGCCAAAGAGCAGAACTGTGGACAACCTGATGCCACATTCATCTCGGACTTTGGCATTTGGAAGCTGCTACTGTCCTCATCAGGCTTGAAGGACTGGGTGATGTCTCGTGACACTCCATCCTGTGCCAGAAGTGAAAGGGAAACGGTCTGCTTGAAGGGCCAGGGGAGGAGTGGGTCAAACTCTCCCTTCATGAGAGTTACGAAGAAGGAGATGTGCGTCCCTCGACCCGACCCATCTCCGTTGAGGTAGACTCGCAGACACAGCTTGTAGCCATGGCGTGATGTGAAGAATGGGGCACTGTAGAGGGAGATGGTCTTCCCAAGGACCGCATCCCTCCTCCTCCTGGTCAGCTCGGGTATCTTCCAAATGTACACTCCACTGTAGCTGGTAGCCTGCAGGGTCTGCACCGACAGTGCCAGGTCACTGTAGTAGTCCTGGAGCTCCTTCACAGCATGCTGTAGTTTAGTAATGGCTTCCTCAGTGGCAATGGCATGTGTCTCTGCCTCTGATTTTACGCGTTGTACAAGTGTCAAATTGTCGCCAAATTGTCTTGTTAGTTCAGTGATTCGTCCATCAACATGTGTTAGTGCAGTGTCAACATTAAGTGGCACCTTGCTATTAGTGACTGCAGCACCTCCAACCTTCAAGTGCTGCACAGTATCCTGTAGGTACCTCCAAACCATCCTCAGGTGGTACTGTACATATTGCTGCTCATGCTCCAACAGGTCAGCTCCTGAACCCTGTGCACATGATCAAGAGGAGCATACATGTATCAGTGAGAAGTATGAGAGCATGTATGCATCCAATCTAGCGAGTTATATCATCACATTATTGTTCCTTATGCAGTGAACATGCATATGTGTGAAGAATTAGTGTATTTTGTAGGAATGAACTGCATGTAGAGTATTGAGCCCACTCACCTCAAACTTGCAGCCAACTATTTGATAACGGCAAGTTCTCCTGACCATTGCACAGTCTTCATTTACATGTGTCTTCATCTGTATATTGGAGAATACATTGGAGAACAGTTACAAAGGATGGCATACGTGTATATGCATAACACACACAAGATGTCCCCATGATGCATGTATGTGGTCTATAGCTATGAAAGATACTTGAGATTAATGATGAACTTTCAACAAGGAGTTGACCCCTTAAGTGGCTGTTGCATCATCCCCTTCTAGTCCATAACCCCAATTAGATAACCATCTATTAATCAAACTTCAAGTTTCTAGATCTTACCAGTCCTCTCGGTACTTTTTCTCCACATCCTTCGCTACATGGCACAGGAAACTGGTCGCACATGCTCCAGTGGTCCTGCAACCGAGAAGAGTGCAGTGAAATTTGAAACAATGCACATAAATGAAATGGTACTCATCATACAAATCATAGATGTTAAATGTGATGTAAACATGATTGTATGCTTTCATCATGACGGCACACTGTGACACAGTATTGTCATGCACTATGCATGTGAACTCAAACAGTTATATACCAATTAATTGCTTGTTTATCCCTTATTTACTATAGCTATAGCTAACTACATCAACTCACTTGCAAGTGATTGAATGTTGTCTCTGCTCCGCAGTACTCACACCTACTAGGTCTAAAGATACACTTCTTGGTGTGTTTGTCCATGTTCTTCCTCAAGACCATCTCCTTGCACTGCTCATAGGTACACTTCACCCTTGACTGGGGACACTTGTTAAAGTGGTCCTCGTAGTCACAGTACTGCCCTTCCCAACTGCATCCCTCATTTGGACAGGCTACATGGAGTGCGTTCAGCTCTCTAGTGGCAGCTTTGTCTGGGAAGAACTATGTGAGTGGAAAACACCAAGGATACATCACATTTATATATAGCTACATACAGTGGACCCTTCAGCTACATGTATACGTATACCAGGGATGCCTTGAATTCATGACACCTCCCTAATGAAAAGACAGCGCATGCCTACTGCCCCAAATGTTTCCGGAACAAAGAGGTTCCGCCATAGACTTATTACCGCGTTTACACTGACCCGGTTCGGTTCGGATATCGGTTCGGGAACGGTTACAAAATGTAGTGTGAACCGTGCCAAACCGTGCCGAACTGAACCGTGCTGGGACTACCTAACCGAACCGGGTCAGCACGGTTCGGTTCGGTTCTATCGTGAGTGTAAACGCTTCCGTAACTGTGCCAACTGATTCCGAAGCGATCAATGGACGAGCAGAGTAGGTTAATCGTCGTAGAACGGCCGTCTTTGCCGGCGTTTTCGCTCGAATTTAGTTAGCGAACGAACATTTACAGGGCCTGTTTCGACAAGGACGTGCTAACCGTTTCCAAAGTGACGCACAAGCGACGCGTGAAGTACACAAACGTTGTTTGGGTGAGTGCTAGCGCTACGAGTGTTCTTGTTTCGCGAACGTTGGACTGATTCTTCTCCGCAGCGAAGATGGACAGCGGATGGACAGACAGAGAGGTACACCACCTCATTAGCATCTGGGCTGATGAGGAAATCCAGGCTCTTCTGGAGTTAGCAAAAAGGAACAAGGCAATTCATGAAAGCCAAAGAAATGGGGAAGGCTGGGTCAAGAAGACTGCAGAGCAGTGCAGAGAAAAATATGAAATTGAAAAATAACTACAAGAAGAAACGAGATGCAAGCAAACTGCAAGAAACCTGACCCAAAACAGGAAAGTCTGCGGCAACATGCTCAATAGCTGGCTAGAAAGAGAACTTCACATAACACTGCAACCGTTATTCTGTATAATGATATTCATAATATTATGAATATCATTATTCCTGTCTAACACCCAGGCCAGGTTCAGTTTACACTTTTCAGTGTAAACGTGGCCAACAATCAACCGTTCCAACTGAGCTAAACCGAACCGGGTCAGTGTAAACATGGTATATATAATACTTCCGATAGTAATATGGCCGTCCCTGACCAGAACGCTCCCAACCACAGGAATGTGGGCGCGTCTGGCGCGCGAGACTGCCTGTACCTATACGTTTGCGTTAAAGAATTTAGTAGCTCCTAGACCTACCTGATCGGGTATAATGTCTTCTCCGCATCCCGGACACTTGATCGTTTCGCGGCCACTGCACATGGAAAGAAAAGATAAGTTGAACTGAATAGAATAGCGAAGTGTAGCTAGCTAGGCGTGCACTCAACAGTTTAGCTATTAAAGCTTCGCACGTTAACTCTGCAGGTGATGTGCAATCGCTCACTTCTGCTTCAAAGCCTGTGCCAGTAACTTCAGACAATTGTAGCAAGCTCTGTCGCCGCAGTAGGACTGGTAAGGGATGCTCAACAACCAGTTGCAGAGGACGCATAAGAAAGCTCCTCCTGGTTCATGTGTCACTTTGGGTGGCTTTATTCTTGTTTCCTGGAATGTCTTTTTGCTTATTCTGCTCTGATCCATTGCTTGTCTCAGCTAGCAAGCTAACAGCTGTAACAGCTGGTGCAGGTTTATTTATAGCCCTCCCTCCTAGCATAGCCACATGACCACAGTGACGTCATTGCCCGGGGACTTACCCTCCGTATGGTATAAGTAGGCGAAGACCACTGTGAAGAGGCCCCCGTCACTTCAGACATTCAACCAGTAGGTACTAATCTCCTATGATCCCTCTGCACCACCATGGTCTTCAAGTAAGTCATTAGCTAGCCGCATTAAATGATAGCCAACTGTGTCTACAAGAACTAAGCTCAGAATCAGGGAATAGATATAATTACTACAATTTTAGATAGTGTCTCTAGAGAAAGGAACCCGCTACCTTGAAGACCCAACCTAGGCAGTATTAATGTGGTGAGTCTGATGGCAATGAACATGCGAAGCCTCCTTCAGAAATCAAAGGACTGCCATGAGATTGTTTAGACAGGTTAATTATGGATGCGATTAGTCCGCAATTAGTGTAAACAAGTTGAATGTACAGTTTCAAATCTATATCAATTAGCTATTGATGTCTCTATAAACTGCTGACTGTAGCAACATAAATTACACCAAGCAGGGTTAATTAATGTGTAAAAGAATATTCTAGAAAGTGTAAGAATATTCAAGTGCTCCTTGTACTTTGACCCACGTAATAATGCTGAATGTACTTAATTATAGCCTGCTGATTGTAGTAAGCTCAAAGTGTATTTAGAAGTTTCTAGAATTTTTTATATGTGTGTACTTTGACCTTCTAAGAATCCAGCAAACATGTATATACATTGCATGCGTCATCATGCAGGCGACCTGGGTTTGAACTTGGTTTATTAGCTTGAGTTTGACCCAGGTTCAATTCACTTCTTTGCTTGCATGTGGATGTGTTATCCGGGTTCAACCCAGGTTAAACGGGTCCAGGTGAAGTGGTGTATGTGTACATACATCAACATGCTGTAGTCTAGGTTGTCACAACAACTCTAAAGTTACGTTCATCAGTTCCTTGTTGGTCGCGGCCCCACAGTGACAGGAGAATTCCCCTGAAATCACATGATCTGATTAGAGTATTCTCAGGTTCATTGAAAAGGAGTAGATAATGAGAAGTACATAACATTCCTAGGGACTACAGCCAGATTTAAATATATGATCCTAGCCAAATATCTTTATTCCTCCACTGCTTTATGCATATACCACTGTAGCTGCAGAAATATTCCCACAACGTTTTTCGAGGCATTCTAGCTACATACCATTAGTCTCACGTAGCCGACCACTTTCTCCCCTCCATTTTTATTTGAGGGCGCAATGAGTCAGGGACGTCATCATATAAAATGGACGGTAGGTAGCAGTTTGGCTACGCGACACTAACATACCCGATGTTAAACTACCTGAATTCTACCGAGAGTGGGAGACAGACATACCAACCATGTGTTGAATATACCACGACATGTATCCTGTGGCTACAGACCACTTGCTGACAAGGCTGTCTCACTGGCACATGAACATACACTAATCAATTACTGACACATGTTGACATATGTTCTGTGGTATTTCTTATGTCTACGTGGATGGTAATGGTGCATGGTATCTGTGAATGGTGTGTACACTTTGAATGTCGTCTCCCCAAAGAGTGCATACATATTTTATCAAACAAACATCCATGGTAATTTAATACGAATTCAAATTACATTGAGCATGAGCAAGAATTTGTGACATTTACACACTTTATACAAATTGTAGCAGACATGTTGCATAGTGATACGTATACATTTGGCTCTGACGTCACACTTGTGAGGGCATGTGACACAGTGTCGCAGTTCTGAATGGTATAATGCATACTTTACTGTACGGAAGTTGAAAATGTTAAACCCATTTGCCGTCCCTCCTACCTGCTCACCGAGCATTATCTCAGTAACTTCCCCTAAACCCCTAAACCCCCGAACGGAACTCTATTGCGAGTACGCACTCGGCTCAGGAGGCATAGCATGTGTGAGCACATTCGGAATGGGATGTGTCACAACTTGCACAATAGAGTGGAGATCATTCCCTTCTATGAAAGGTCATTGCTATATTTAGATGCATGTGATGTCAGCATATGTAATTAGCCGCATCATAAACCACATTCTTTTGTGACTCATCCTTTTTCTTTCTATAACAAACAGATGTAATGTAAACACAATGACTCAGTAGTACCACCTTGTTAGGGTGGGTGGGGCAGGTGTGGCTGGGCATGGGTGGGTGTGGCTGGGCGTGAGTAGGTGTGGTTGGTGATAGTGGATGATTATATGGGTAGCTGAGCCAGTGTGGCTAAACGCTTCTCCAGTGGTTTACAAACATTTGATTGCAATCATTTCCTAATGGGTATGTACATCTCCACCCTGTGTATAGACTAAGTAGTTGTGTACAATAGCCAGTGTACCCATGTCCAAGGTAACAACAGCCTGCTGGACGCATGCACGATTCCATTAAACCACAGTACACAAGTCCATTGAAGTGGGTGGAATCTACACACTACAGAAGTGCTGCAACTCAAGAGATTTACTCAGATCTCCTATATTCCTTGCTATCGTCGTAGTGTATGGTTAGCTTGCATGGTTAGCTGCTCTTGCACACTGCAGTTCTTGAGTGTTTCCATACAAAGAGCAAAGCCTCCAAGCCTAATAGTGGATGGCTGGGGTTGACCTATGTAGCATTCACGATGAAGTACTCACCCCTACCACACCTCGCCACACCCACCTCTCACCTTTGGGTGTGGTGTGACCACTTCAATAACTATACACTATACTTGTGTGGTTTGTATATTTAACCATGTGGAAAACATCCCATTGTTTACATAACTTCACACAACAAAATCTCTTAGGTGTGCCCACGGTGGATGTGGGGACCACCTAATTACTATTTTGAGGATGATGTCATGCCAATTAGTAACCATAGTTTCCAGTCTGGAATGGCAACAATGGGAACTATGGCTACTGTGTAACCACAACAAACAAATGTGGCTTCTATAGTGTCATAGCGTATCCTAGCGCAACAAATAGAATGTTCCACATCACATTACCTTACAAGGAGAAATGCTACAAGACTACCTTATAAGGGAACTGGCTATGCCACGAATACACACTATTGCTGTCAATTATATATACATGCTAGCAGACAAACCGCTGGCATCTCATATATACTCCAGCTCATCAAATGCTGCCACATTATACACCAGCACATTGTATATACAGTACGTGTATATGCCAGTACAGTGTCCTGTGAGTTGAGCAACAACTGGCCAAGCACTGGTGCAGCAACAGGCAATAATTATGCATGATGACAGCAAATGGATTGTCGCAGACGGATCGTTCTAAGCATACACACAACATCCTATGCAGGGAAGTACATCACAAGTGGCAACTGCTGTGTTAACATATTTGGTCCCCCATTTATACCAGCCAGGTTTGCAGCAATGGCGGGGGTATTCTGACACACTAACATGATCAGATCGCTCTTAGGGCATGCGTACAGCTGGAAGATCCCTATGACAAAGAAGATGGTGTCTCAGCTCCCAGCTAAACATTTTCATCCACCATCTACATAGCTCCTGCAGATGGTGAAATAGCTGATTGGGAACCATCTTGGAACATCTTGCTGATCTCCATCAGCTGACGGCACGTTTTGAGCTTTTTTACTGTGACACTGATTTGTATATATGTAATTTTGGGACAAACCAACACACAAACATGCAAACCGAGAACCAGTGCATATAATAGCATACATGCTCCCATCATCACTGTAGGCATGTCCATGTGCTCATAGATGCTTAACCTATAATACAGTAAATTATATAATTATGTAAGATGTATGAGTGCTCCTAGTCCGGCATGCTAGCCCCAACTTCGAATTTCTGCCCCTGATTGCGCGTGGGCCCGTGGGCAATTGGGGGGGCAGCTAGGAAGTTGGGGCTAGCCCACCAGACTAGAGTGCTCTGGACCATGATCCTTGTACCCAATCATATCCAATCAATGTACATTCCTGTGGGTGTCATGAGATTCAATTTATAAGGCTTCTGTAAAATATATTCATGAATCATGACTGTCATAAGGCTTCTGCATAATGTATACATCTTCATGAATCATGCTGTCACGAGGGCTTCTGCATGATCATGATGTATACTAATGTATAAACCAATTCGCATGTGCAGCATGGCGTAACCAGCACTTCCTGTCATGCTGCAGCGCATGTTTAAAACATGGCCACATCATAAAATGTATTTTGCAGTATAAGTAAAGTATAAGTAGCCACTTTGCTTACAGGACATGCTTACACATGCAAGGTGAAAGTGACAGTGAATAGAGAAAGTGAATGCATCAACATAACTAAACAACAGTTCCTGCTATTGTTGGTTTGATGAATGTTATGCACGTTGGAAGTGGCTTTTGGCCCTGTGCAGTAGTCCTAAACGTTGACACACTCCTCGAGCCTCCTATTAGCTGCTTCTGAATGGTCTTCTTGGCCCAGATCACTTATCCGCTGCCACTCCATCTTACTAGCTTCCATAGTCCACTGCATTAACATGCTTTCACACCTCGTAGTGGGTTCTTACCCTAGTACTCCTCACCAGGACTAGGGTCAAATCCACCTTAACCCATAGATGTCATCATTTCACTTTTGGTATGACGGCATGATGACTCACTCTTGCACTGCGATCAAGGTGATGTACATATGGTGAATACTGAAGGAGTGAGTCAGCATACGTACATCCGCATACCATCATACCAAAAGCAATACTGTAAGTGTCAGGTTAGCCAGTCATGCAGCTTCAATGCACACAAGAGACATGCGAGCAAATACCAACACCATATTTCTCACTCATCCCACAGTCTAGTCACCTGATAGTTGCATGCTAAGCACATTCCTTTATTCGTATGCTATTGAGCTGTAACTAGGTGGCCACATGTCCACTTTACAGGCCCCACCCACCACCATGCAAGCGTGCATGGTTAAGATGATGACCTTTGCATACTTAGCCCACTTTTATCCAGACATCAAAAGTACCTGATTTGACACACATGACCAAGGTGTAAACAGTGCACAGACAGCAGATTGTAGGCTGTAGACAGCCAGACAATCAGTCTATAATAGTACATCAAGGAATGTCACAAGGTCATACTTTGTATGATGCAATTGATTGCAATGCTTGTATAATCTTTAGCACATCATGAATAATGCGCATATAAAGTGGGATCGAGGAGTCAGGAGCAGAAGCTCCCATGCATATTTATTCGGGATATTATCCTCTAAGTTGAAAGGACTTGCATGCTCATGTATGGGCTAGGTGCAGTAGTATAGTCTGTCATAATTTGGTTGTTATTAATTTTAGCAACTTCAAAGCATCTTGTGTATAAAAATGTTCCCTGTCTGAAACAAATTTAGCGGGTACTATAGCTATTCTTAGCAATGTTTTTACTACTCATTAAATTCGCCGAATATATAGCAAACTTGTGCTGATCATGACATGTATATAGAAATGTGAACTATATGTATACATCCTAAGAGCACATACAACCTGTCCAGAGATTGAGTGCATCAGGGGTCACTGGTACAAAGGTTAATGATTGTTGCATAATTGCATGGCTGGGGGTTCCCCTGATCATACTCAGCACTAGCTCTGCGGCAATCAAACCCAAGGACCCTGTGTATGCACTAATTATTATTTTTTATTACTCTAACTTACTCACATCAAAGGGTTCAGGGGAGCATATCATAGTTGAGAGTTAAAGCTAATGACCATAAGCAATACTGCACTGAACTTAGTGATTGTTTGATGATGACATAATAGTTGACCTTCCTCATTGCATCATCCACTCATATATAATATTAGCTAACACATGATGTCACAACAATTCCCCTACATGCACTCTACATGTGTACAGTGCATGTTATTGTATTATGTACTTCCCTAGTATGACATCACACAGTTAACTGCTGTGGTAGTGCACCAGTTCGGCTCCAAGCATAATAACTATGTATTTCATTTTTTGATGTCCCATATGCAACATAAACTTATTATGACATGAATAATTATACAGTTTGTAGTGAGACACATGATGCTTACTCTCAAATGGTGCAACACTGCCAGCTAATGTTATACATTGCAGCCAGCTAGGTGTGTAATGTTTACGCATGCACGCTGTATACGTATGTATATATGTACAGTGGAACCCCTATAATGCGGACACCCATCGGAACAAGAGAAGTGTCCTGCTTATAGGGGTGTCCGCTTTTCAGAGGTACGGCTTAAATGCCCATATGTTGAAACAATCATGTAGTATGCCTGCAAAAGTAACAAAATAAGACGAGTTTGTGAAAGTGGAGGTGGTTCGCTCGAGTACTCGACTCACGCACCATTTCTGAAGACGATTCCAAAGGGTAGCTGTTCGCGCTGAAGTTTCCCATGTTAAAGACACTTTCAATAGTATAGTGCTATTTGGGGCTAGGGAGGATTGCTGCTTTAGAGTGATGGCTGCCTAACACAATGCCAAATTTGATTCTACTGTATAATTCCTATTCTGAAATTTACATTGCACAAAACAATGGTGCAAATGTATGACCACATGTACAATTACAAGAAAAAAGAAGTAAATATTATTGCAAGAATAATAGGTTTGAGTAAAACAGTATAATGTATTACATGCTGTAGAAGAAACACACAATGTCATGTCAATAGTAGGAGACAAGAGTTGTCTTAACCATTAAGCAGACGTCAATTCCCTACACCTGCAGAATGTGGTGGAAACACTCAGGAAGAGAGGTGCACACGAATGTGCATAAGGCTTCCTCCATTCCCCTCGCAATGTTCTTGAACATGATCAGTTAACATTGTGACACACAGCTGTCCGTGACACTCATATCTGTGAATGACATTGAGAGGATACAACAACAGGCCTAGGGGTGCTACGTAGCTAGTCTGGCTTCACTCTTCTATGTATGTAATGTGTTGCAATAGCTTCATGAATGGTTTGAAGACATAAACAATTACTGTAATGGAAATATCCTGCATGTGCATGCACCGGGCCATGTAAGGCATTCACATGAGCATGTACTATATACTAACAGGGAATTCACCCATGAAAGTCCCTCATTGTTGTCAATTTGAAATTATAGTTAATGCACAGAAATGCACTATGCAATATATGCAATAGCTAAGCATCATGACATACAGAACATATAATTATACACATTCTAGATCTGTATGGTACACAAAGGACAGCTACTGTATATAAATATATATGTAGCTGACTGGCACAGAGAGTTATATACATAAGGTGGTGTCATGAGCAGCCAAGTTCGATCAAAGTACATACGTACAGGCATAAGCAGTGTTACTGCGGATTGACTCACTTTATGGGTACCATTTACTCAGTCAGGGGGTAATGGATGGGTTGTGTGTAAACACCGTTGTATATACTGTAGATATGGCTCCATTTGTAGGACACCTTTATACATACCCCTTTATATAGTCTAGCAGCTAGCCCGGCCGAACTTTGTTATCTCATGCAGGGGTGGAAAATTCTTCCGCCCCTGTGCAAGATGACAAAGAGGGACTAGCAGGTATAGACTACTACCCCCTATGCTAGAGGGTCACAGCCATGGACACTTCCAGCTGCGTGCGACTACAAATTGGCCTAACAGATCAAAGCATACCAACACTTAAGGACAGCTGAATGAGCATGTACCACAGTAGGTGGCTCATTACTAGTGGCCACTTCAGCATACCATCTGCATGACATGTGACCAGACCAACAGCTGGCAAGTGCGATAGTGTACGTAGTACAGTAATGTCTAAAACAGTAGCATCTGTACATGTACCCATGTCTACACAGTTAGTAGGAGAGCACATGTACAGACATTAACATTTGCAGTCATATGCATGTGTAGGTATACGTATAATATATAATACAATACACACACCACAGGATACATACATACAAATGTACGTATGATGGCATATTCACCCGTGAGCCCCGTGAATGACAAGAGAAACAATTGATACACCTTGTACCATGATGAAGATGTTGATACATGATATTTGATGATGTACAATGCATCATCAAATATGGACACATACAGTACATACTGTACCTATACCATCCAGTACACACACACACACACACACACACACACACACACACACACACACGTGCACACACCTAGCTGTTATAGCATTTTGAATGCTACACATGTACAGTGACAGCTACAGCTATAGATGACCAGTACAGATAGCCATAGCAACACGTGTATCACGACATCCAGGCTGGTGCAAGTGCACACTCACTGCCCAACCGTATGTACATATATGTACCTCCCACTGGGTTGCTAGGGCAACAGATGTGATGAGTACATGGGTACAGCGGATTTAGGCAATCTTGCAACAGGTTCCAAATCCTTTGGCAGTCGTTACCTAGGATACGGACTGTGTGACATCATAGTTGTGTATAATTTTGGTTCATAACCTAGGTAACGACTACCCACAGTTTGGGAACCTGTTGCAAGATTGCCTAAATTGGCTGTAATCACCACTGCACAGTACCAGTTACAGGACTCGGTCGCTACCCCTACACGTCCAACATCCTCCACCTTGGTGTGGATGCACTACAATTGGCAGTGGGACACCGGCAAGAACACACCTATGGCAGGCCTGGGGGAAGCACTTTAAAGGTGGTCAGGCCAAGTCAGAACAATATTGCCTAGATGGCCACTTGCGTAGGCCAGGAAGTACCTTAGCTATGGAAAAGCATGGGCAGACCTAAAAATCTGGTCAGGCCATGGCCTGGGCAGCCTGGGCTGTTCCGCCAGGCATGCATGGGGTCAACATTTTGTGCTATAGCACTAAACTAATGACAGATCTTTGAGTGCTGTACTTATGCAGATTGGTACTATGCATGAATGCACATCACAATCATATGAAAGTAGCTGCACAGCAATAGGCAGATTCTTTGTTTAATCCATTAAGGCAAATATTCTGCATGGATTCGAAGACAGTACTCAACTGAGCACAGTGCTAAAGGTGAAATACCTGTGAAACACCTACATACATAGCTATGTGTAGTAACTGTGGGAAATGTAAGCTATCTGTGTGGGATAGCTACAGTGGTATGGTAACCCTTGTGAACAGACGAAATAGGTAGTGACTAAAAATAGTGTCTACTCCATTGCCTATGGACATTATACGTAATACAGGACAGACTCCCACAAAACTGAACCACTCTGTGAGCCTATTCTGGGCATGTTAAAACCAGGAATATTGTTATGACTCATATAATAGAGGTGTGTGTGTGTGTGTGTGTGTGTGTGTGTGTGTGTGTGTGTGTGTGTGTGTGTGTGTGTGCGCATGTATGGTGTGTGTGCATGTGTGTGCGCGCGCGCGTGTGTGTGTGTGTGTGTGTGTGTGTGTGTGTGTGTGTGTATGGTGTGTGTGTGCGTGTGTGTGTGTGTGTGTGTGTGTGTGTGTGTGTGTGTGTGTGTGTGTGTGTGTGTGTGTGTGTGTGTGTGTGTGTGTGTGTTTGTGTATGCGTGTGTGTGTATGTTGTGTGTATATGTTCACCTGTGTGTGTGTACATGTGTACATGTGTGTACTCGCACGTGTGTGCGCATGTGTTTTCATAGTTTGTTGTGTACATACATAGATCTTCATCCATCAATGTGCATACACTTGTATATGTCCGTGTATGTAACAAGTGTCATGCAATAACTTCATTACAACCTACAGTGTGGCAGAGAGTGCATGTACACATGTGTTACAGTGCATCACCAAGTGCCTGTGAACATATGTACATAATTAAGAATGTGATTGCACCATCATACAGTAACTGCTATGTACACAGCTCAGCAATATCACAAGACCACTTTATACACACAGTACTTTTGTGGTTGGCAACCACAGTCACGTGAGTGACACTTGTGCAGTCACATGCAAAACTACACAGACATAATATATGTCACAAGGCAGCCACCAGCTCCAGCTCCCTCTAGTGCTAACAGGAAGACTTAACAGCACATGTCTTCCTGCTAGTAGTATAGAGGAGGAGTCATGTATGTAATTACAGCTCTACATAGGTCTGATGGATCACGGGACAAGAAGAGCTTTCACTGAGGCTGACATCACAAACAAAGTGTAATTATACCATATTGTACGTACATGGATGAATATCGTTACATGAGCAGCCATATGTGATGCATACTAGGTTACCATGACAACAAGGGTACACATGCCTGACAAATACACATGCATATACGTACGTGACACCTACTGTATGTACCTCATGGAGTATACGTAAATTAGCACACAATACCTTAGCACCAAGATGGATGGGGATGTGTGCACGTGAGCTGCATTGTACAGTACAGCCTATTACAAAAGGATGGTAAGAATGCAACACAGGACATACACGCCTGAAAGAGGATGTCTCTACATGTGGCCATCGTGTCCTTCACCATTTTGAGCATACTTGTATAACTCCCATGGTGCTGCATTGGCAATCACCTGCAGCATGGTATATACACACATACACATATTTCACAAAATTGTGAGAAATTTGTGCAGAAAACTACATTTTCATGCTTTTGTAAAAACTGTATGTCATTGCACTATTCACATTCTGTATGTGTTTTAACAGTCACAACAAGATCCGCCACTTTGCAAGGGTTACACACAAACTACTACCACAATGTGCTAACTCCCAGTTTACAAGCATATTATGTGCAACTGAATTACATAACATGAATGCATGCAGTATGTGCAACAGTGATCAGTAACCTGCACAATCCTTGATCACTGAGGACTTGAATCTAGCTATAGCTGAAAATATCACAAGGAAGGTTCTGCTGCTGCATACAACGTATATTTAGCAGCACCCGGTAATCTAAGAAAGTGATGAGACTTCGATCATGCTCATTAATAGCCAGCAGAAGTAGGATGGTGGTCCACCATCTCCTCATCATTCAGCCTCATCATTCAGCCTCATCTGGAATGATGAGGTTGCATAGTGTGAAATGCAATCCAAGATGTGCATTAGAGGAATAGCACATTCACACTCTCTGGTTGACCCTTATACACAATCATTGATTCTGTCATATGACTCTTAGGTGCAGACAACACAGCCCTACTACACCCACTCACACACCACTTCCTGTCAATTAAGATCGTGTTTACAGCACACGCCACTCACACACCCCTTGTCATATGATCATGTTTATCTACACTTTCAGAAGCTCACATGATACAATCAGTCACGCCAGATACTTGGTTAGGTCCAGAGTTTAATCCATACACATCCGATCTTGACCCATATCATCTGACATATTGCATATACAGTACTACACAAGCACTCTCTGTTCATTATGGGAATTTTCAAGTTGGACTGAAGAGCTATCATCTCGTAAAAGTATTTGGACCTAAACAAGAAAGTGGATGCACCTGATGGCTTATATATAGATAGTGTAGGGAGATTAAATTATGACATATACACCAGAACAAGGGAAAGCACCTGTGCAGTCCCGATCTTGTGAACCATCTAGTCAGCATCATGTGATAGGACAGGTTGACTCACTGGAAGACACCTTTTCAATTAGCCAATCACAAGGTTAGCATTTTCTAAATGACTTTACACATACGTACCAGATTAAGTCATCTTCCCTTAGCTCATGACAAATGATCCCCAAAATAATTCTTTACTTACTAATAAGGCTTGGTTCAGTATGTTCTGGCTAAAAGAATATTCCCTGGGTGAGCATCACCAGTCACATGCATGCATACGTAAGAAACTGGTAAAGTATACAGGAATCATAGAACTGTGTGTGTGTGTGTGTGTGTGTGTGTGTGTGTGTGTGTGTGTGTGTGTGTGTGTGTGTGTGTGTGTGTGTGTGTGTGTGTGTGTGTGTGTGTGTGTGTGTGTCTGTGTCTGTGTGTCTGTGTGTGTGTGTGTGTGTGTGTGTGTGTGTGTGTGTGTGTGTGTGTGTGTGTGTGTGTATGTGTGTGTGTGTGTGTGTGTCTGTGTGTGTGTGTCTGTGTGTGTGTGTGTGTGTGTGTGTGTGTGTGTGTGTGTGTGTGTGTGTGTGTGTGTGTGTTGTGCACACGTGTGTGTGTGTATATGTTTTCGTATGCATATACACATGCACAATTTAACATGCACTCACACACACACACACACACATGCACACACACACACACACACACTGACACACACACACACACACACACACACACACACACACACACACACACACACACACACACACACACACACACACACACACACACACACACACACACACTGACACACACACACACACACACACACACACACACACACACACACACACACTGACACACACACACACACACACACACACGCACACACACACACACACACACACACACACACATACACACACACACACACACACACACACACACACACACACACACACACACACACACACTGACACACACACACACACACACACAAGCACACACACACATTAGTTGCTATCTAAGGGTATGGTTTTCATAAGGAGTAAGATTTCTACAAGTTCTACGGTGAAACTTGTCAAAGACAGCCACCTGTGGGCCAGTTATAATTGGCCTTTATAGAGAGGTGGTT
>OZ025880.1:5813584-5836084 GCA_964019415.1 Ianthella basta | reverse complement strand
ATACATAGCAGATAGATGCAATAATTGATCGACGCTGCAACCACAGAGGTCTTCATCAGTTTTGTACCTGACAAAGACCTTTGTGGTCGCCACGTCGTACCGTTGCATCTGTCGACCTGCTACGTGATTGCTCATTATAACTACTGATTATCCATGGGTACCCCTTTGCTGACATACCCATCACGTCCACCCTATTGGACATATTCAAGAGAAACCTATAGTGCATGCTGAATGTTGCTGTTCTCCCCCCCCCCCCCCCCACCTACACCCACACCTGCACTTCCTCTCAATACTCATCATTTATGCATGTACATGCATGCTTTCTCACTATGGTTTGCAGGTTACTATTATTTCTATACAGATGAGTGCTTGGGTTGGGTTAAATGTCTATATATACGTATGTATATGACAATAATATTTTGCACTCTTGCTCGTCTCAATTTAGTTCCTCAGTGACCTAGGTAGGGCAAGACCCCAAGCATGGAAAGAGACTTTAAACTCTGACCTGACACTTATGCATGATAATAAAACTCCTGTCATGTGAAGCTTGGGGTCCAGAGAAAACACACCCCTACTACACCCATATACACACACCTCTTCCTGTCACAAGTGATGAAACCATTTAAGTTATATACATACAAGTAATATATCTAGTATGACCACCTATACAGTACAGGAAGCTCACATGATGATAACAGTCATGCACAAACATCCAGGGTGAATCCCACATACTTCCTGACATGATCAGCTGATGTATTGCATTGCACATTGGTATTCTTACAATCTTATACAGGGACATCGAAATATGGACTTGTAAACACCTACCATAGAAGGTATTGACCCTGAGGCATGAAGGGAAATATTTTTATGACGCAATGTGGAACAAGGGAAAGCCCCAGTTCATCACAATGGATCATGTGAACTATCTAGTCAGCAGTATCATATGACAGGGAAGCACCCTAATTTTCAATTACTCTCAACACAAGGGCAATATTTTCTAAATGTCATTCTACTTAGAATGAAATTCTAAAGCCTCAAGCAATTACCAAAACTTCCTCAAGTTAATCTCTATGTATTGTGTATGGCATACATAGTTCAATAATGGAGAAATGCTTGCTGTTAAATCCCTTGGGAGAGTACCACCACTTGCTTATGGAACTGGTGAAGTGTCTACAGAAATCACGGGCAGTGCAGTTATGTACGGAGTTGTTTGAGTGTTTCTGGGTATGCAGGTGTGTAGTGTGTGTTTAGTGTGTGTGTATGTGGTACATATGTGCATATGTGTGTGCAGTGTATGTGCGTGTGAAGCTTCATGGATAAGTATATATAGTACACTTGCACATGTATTCACACAACACATAATCAGACATGCAACACACACACACATATACACACACATACACACGCGCACACACCACCACCACCACCAACAACAACAACAACAACAACAACAACAGTATATACTAGCATGCTAGGTACGTAGACAATAATCCAAGTAGTACTAGTGTAAAATTTGTATTCACTGTCCACATTCATGCCCACACATGCACACTAACAGTCAGTCCTCCACTTCCAACTCACTACTATGGCACAACTCATAGTCACTATATGGCATATAACAGAAATCAAGAGTCAATCATGAGAAAAAGTATGTGTAATGTGTTCTCAATTGCTATGTTATAGTGTCACATATAAGACACCTTGCATGCGGTGAACGTTTCAGTGTGATTATACATACCACTAATGAGGACACCTGGATTGGTGGCATTGGTATGTTGATATATAGTACATACAGGAAATTCTTAGTCCCTTGTACTACATACTGAACAGCTGTCCTTCCAGTCAGCTAACAGCTACGTAGCTGCAGGGTAGGCCTAAACGGACACGAACAGCTGTGTTTTGATAACATATTCAAGTGTTCTACGTACATTGCCACATTTGGACTTCATTCAAGTCAATTACATCATTACAGACATATGGTCCGGCTTTGCATATGTACATAATATGCACATCTACAGTTTGGGAGATTAGTGTGTAGCTGTGTAAGCTGCACCAACACATATATAGTCACTTCACGTTATTGTCAACTTCACACACACACACACACATACAGTACAAACTCACATGCATATGCATGCATGCACACACGGACACCACATTATCTGTGTGGTGAACAGACAGCTGCAGCTATCTCTGAGATTTAGACCACTCGGCACTCGGGCGCTTCACACCCTCGTGCCTTGTGCTCTAAATCTCAGAGACACCTCTTGGTCAGCATTTAACTATTACTGAAAGAACTCAAAAAGATTCGTCATCAAATAATTCAGTGAAACCTGTCTAATACAACCACCAACGGGCAAGTTATATTTAGCCTTTATAGAGAGGTGATTGCATTACAGAGGTACATGTAGACTGCCACTGTATGTTCTAGTGCTACATATGTTAGCACCATTTATACTATGTGTTAGCTATGTAAGTGCTATATACGTATAATGGGGCCAGGGAGGCTAGCTGGCAGTTTTAGAGAGGTAGCTACCTTAGATGAACTTCACTGCACTGCAATTTCAATCGGCAAGCAAGCTCAATGAGGTAGAGTGGAGAATGATGAGCTGTGCATAACCACTTAGGTGGGAAGATAAAGCTGTATCTATATATAGGCACACAATGGCACAGCTGTAAGATGACTATACACTCACAGGATGACATATATCAGACAAGTATATCACATGTCACTAGTGACATCAATAGCTAGTTAAATCACTATGGATTGCTGCATAAACACTGATAATGCTATCGTCATTGCTGCATCAGACTGGAACAGATGCATATTGTATATGAACACATCACCTCAGCACACACACACACTATATACACACAGAACTACGTACATTGGCAGTGATTGCCCCACTCAAATATACATCTCTTGTCTGCCTTTGACTCATTGCACATACCAGCTCATTCCATTGTACGTATATCTATAGTAGGCAGGTACGGTGTGAATGCCAAGGGGGCTAGCCCTGGTTCACAGCTACCTTCAAAAGTGTCCCTTTGGCACATGCAACTGTGGTAGTGGGTCTATTGCATGAGCCAATCCTCCACTGCCAGTAATGGTGAAATCTGAATGAGGTCAATTCGAGTCCATGACTAACTTTAACAGCAATGAAATTCCCCCCCCCCCATCCATCAACAGTCTATAAATATTTAGTAGTCTTGTGAACTAGACCCCTCCCGTCTGCCAGGTATTGTAGACTAGCTATATAAGTGTCATGGACACAGTGAGAAAATGAAATAAATGACTTATATATATATATAAGGGGAGAGAAGAAACCATTTATTTTCCAACCAAGCAAATGCATATACTTACATACGTACATCAGAGATTGCAAAGAATGTGATTCACAATGACTAAACGTCACATGTTCATAATAGAGTTGGTTGTACATTTCTGTGCATGAGCAATCTAATCTAAATCACAACTCAAAGAATGTTCAAATTTAAAGTAAGGAAACAAGTATTTCGAGTTAAAAAACTCGTGGGGCGCCAGGGCGCCCCTGAACCTCGAACTACTTGCTAGCAATTTTCCCATGTACATTCAGTAAATCAGATAGTTGGGGGTACAGTATTGTTGTTGGCCTGAAAGATACATCAAGACACACTAGACCGTTGGGTTTGCAAAAGTTTCAAGTTTCCAGAGCAGCCAGTCATATCTAGTGATAGCACCCCTACCAAACTGTCAAATGTTTGCCTACTGCTTTTTAATCTATATGACGCTCTGAATGAGCAATTGTTACTTTGTGCCTGGAGGAGGAGTGTGCTGGCTAAAAGGCTACCCTATGATGACTCTATGAGCGAATCATGGCTATAATTATGTGTCATGACTCGCTGGTCTCCCATTATTGGCCTACGGGTCACTAGACTTCTGTTGTATTTAGGGCTGTACCTCGCAGGAAAACAGTTAAGTAAGCTTCCTACTACAATACTATTACTTGTACTTAAACATGTTCTAGAAACACTTTTCGTTCCTTGGGTACACGGCGAAATCTAAAGAAAGATGATTTTGAGCCTAGCAAACAGAAAGCGTCGAGCGCGCGGCCATTTTACAATGTCCTTCAGTGATAATTGGAGCTGTATCTCGCAGAAGACACGTTCCTTAGGCTTTTTATTAGTATCACTCTATTAACACATGTTTATGACCACATTTCGTCCGATTCAAACACGGCGAAACGTCATTAGAGAGGATTTAAAGCTTTGTAAAGAACGACTTGAGCGCCGCCATTTGCAATGACAGAAAAATATATATATATATATATATATTATATATACGAACATGAAGCCATACGAATACCTAAAAGTGAAAACAATATAGGGGCGCCTTCGGCGCCCCAAAAAGTTGTTTGTGCACGCGCACGCGCGCACACACACATACACACACACACATGTACACACACATTCACACGCACATATGCACATGAACCTTGAACCTTGAAATCTGCCCACAGCACGAAGTGCTGTGATGGCAGGGCCCTGGGCAAGCCTGGGCCAGCAGCAGGGGGAACGTCCTGGGTGACACAACCCCCTGCCACTATCTAGCGCATAGAAGATGGCACTCCCCATGGATTGCGAGTCCAAAGGCGAGTCAGAGAAACCACCACCAGAATCTGGACTACTCCTCACGAAACGGTGGTGGCTGCGGACCCTGGATTCAGCGGCTAACGGGCACCGAAAAGCCGTCAGGCTATAGATATGGTACCCGCTCGACTGGTCGCCACGCGTAGCCTCGATGGCCGACATGAGTTCCAGTCAAAAGTCACTCCAGACGAATCCAGGGGGTGTGGTGGATAGGATGGATAAAAGGAAGCGGAGCTTGTGCCGCGGGCTTGATGGTTTCGAGTTGTCTTCCGCGCGAACACGTGGCTAACCGCCGCCATTTTGGTGACGTCACACACCCATATGCACATACACACACACACACACACACACACACACACACACACACAGTGTGCACACACTGCATGTTATAGTGTTAAAAGTATACACTTACTACTCAAGATTCTCTTCTATGCACACTTGCGTATCTCAGCAGACTTGCTCTACTCTGGGTTGGTGTGGTAGGCATCGCAGTACGTGCATGTGGCAGTTGGTGAAGACCCTCTTCACAACAGCAAATGAAAACAACATGGTGTAGTAGCCACTTAAGAACTTCTCAGAAATGGCTCTAGGGAGGAAGATGAGAGAGACAGGAAAAGAAGACAGAATATGTGTTTCTGAAGCTCATTCATTTGCTAGTGAAATAAGTTTACTTGCATTCAAGGACACTTCATAGTAGGAACAGTCTGTATTAATCTCTAGTCACATTGCATAGCGTCACATTTCATGAAAATTTCAGCTCCTTTTGAATTTAGGGCTTCGGTCAGTTGTAACAGAGAACACAAAATAAAAAAGTACTATCTCTACGTATACATATAAAATATATTAACACACTCTCTTATATACAAAGGTGATGAGTAAGTAACTTACATTCATGTGTAAAAATGAAAATGCTATAAATAAAACTGTACAAAATATAAAGTATATGTACCAACGCCAGCATTGATACAAATGTATGCAGAATGTGAAAAGATCTGTTATAAATAGTACAAAGTATGTGTATGGAGTGCATGTATCAAAATCTGTTTTTGGAGATGTTTTCTCCATTCATCAGGTTGAAGGCACCCTTGACTGAACACGCAAATGTAGACCAATCAATGTACACAGCGGTTAGGAGATGTGTTCGATTCCTCGGAGATTGATGGCGCCCTTGAGGTAAATGGTGTCACCACGAGCGTATGACAAGTTGTCCAGAACAGCCAGAGAACAGAACTGTGGACAACCTGATGCCACATTCATCTCAGACTTTGGCATTTGGAAGCTGCTACTATCCTCATCTGGCTTGAACGACTGGGTGATGTCTCGTGACACTCCATCCTGGGCCAGAAGTGAAAGAGATACGGTCTGCTTGAAGGGCCAGGGGAGGAGTGGGTCAAACTCTCCTTTCATGAGAGTTATAAAGAAGGAGATATGTGTGCCCCGACCTGAACCATCTCCGTTGAGGTAGACTCGCAGGCACAGCTTGTAGCCATGGCGTGATGTGAAGAATGGGGCACTGTAGAGGGAGATGGTCTTACCCAGGACAGCGTCCCTCCTCCTCCTGGTCAGCTCGGGTATCTTCCAAATGTACACTCCACTGTAGCTGGTAGCCTGCAGGGTCTGCACCGACAGTGCCAGGTCACTGTAGTAGTCCTGGAGCTCCTTCACAGCGTGCTGTAGTTTAGTAATGGCCTCTTCTGTTACAGTGGCTTGTGTCTGGGTATCTGATCTAAGCTGATGTACCATTGTCAAATTGTCGCTAAATTGTCTTGTTAGCTCGGTGATTCGTCCGTCAATGTGTGTTAGTGCAGTGTCAACGTTCTGTGGCACCTTGCTATTAGTGACTGCAGCACCTCCAACCTTCAAGTGCTGCACAGTATCCTGTAGATACCTCCAAACCATCCTCAGGTGGTATTGTACATATTGCTGCTCATGCTCCAACAGGTCAGCTCCTGAACCCTGTACACATGATCAATATACAAGCATACATGTGACAAGCATGCACGTGATCAAAAGAGGTATATACATGCATATGATCAGTCTATGAACATACAGATGCACATGTATTATAAAATTATACGATTATCATAATTGTATGCATGCGTATATATGCATATAATGCATTTCATTTATAACTCTACAAGTAATTGGAGTGCCCTTGATGTACGTTTTATGTGTGCAGTATATACACAAAAATTCACTCCACTTAAAAACAAAAAAATATACAGTATAAATTTAATGCATGAGGTATATGCAGAGTCCACTCACTTCAAATTTGCAGCCAACCATTTGATAGCGACAAGTTCTCCTGACCATTGCACAGTCTTCATTCACATGTGTCTTCATCTGTTGTATGAGCATTAGAAAGGATACAATAATAGCATAAGTATTACATGAAATGCTTCCTTAGATTCTACTTTGAATCAGTTAACATAATTAATCCTCGTATGGTTGGTGTGCATCTACTTTTAACTGCCAAATATATTTCATACACAAGGCTAGACACTTACTAGGCATACGCTAAGCCCATAAGAATTGCCTCGCAGCATGAATAGTACGTGGCCAGTAGACAAGTGTATTTTGATGTTACAGACTGGAGCTGTCTTTGCAGCCAAGCGCCTTGTTTGTTACTGCCAAAGCTCCTCAAGCCTGGACTGCCGCTGCTCGTCCGTCGCCGATGCCAGTAGCCTTGCGCCATTCTGCCGCATTCAATTCTAGTCTGGCCTATCTTTGCCCCGCTGTCTCCGTATCAAGTCGCACGCACCGTCTTGCAGCGTGGCCCCCTCGGCGTGCTGGACGCAGTTGCCTTTGCCATTCCCATCTGCTCTCCTTCTGTGCCCCTGATCCGCGGGAGCATGCCGGCAAAGATGAGCGGCCGAACAGGAGCAGAAGCACCCCTTGAAAAGACGAGCCGTCAGGTGACAGAGTCACATGCGCAGTCACGTGTTGTGCGATACAAATATCGGATATATATCGCCGAGGCTCGAATAGACAGCGATCAATGTCCTCGCTTCGCTCGCTTACGCTCACTGCTCGGCAAAAAATGGAATATTCTAAAGCTTACCCGTCCTCTGGGGACTTTCTCTCCACATCCTTCACTGCAAAGCACAGGAAACTGGTCACACATGTCCCAATGGTCCTATTGTGGAGGAGAACAAAGAGGAATAGTGTAAGAGCAGCTCTTATGTATGGATGAATGAAAAAGAAATTTAGTGCTCATACATTATTATTGCTGACTGGGATGCAAACATGAGAATGTGTACATGTAGTACAATGTCATGTACTGTTCACTGTCACCACCAGCACACGTACATACCCTACACAGCGCTACTCATTAACACATCTTGTAGCTAGCTACACAGTCACATAGTAGCTAGCTACCACATGTGTATGCTGTTCGCCACTCACTCACTACATCAACTCACTTGCAAGTGATTGAGTGCTGTCTCTGCTCCACAATACTCACACCTGCTAGGTCTAAAGACACACTTCTTGGTGTGTTTGTCCATGTACTTCCTCAAGACCATCTCCTTGCACTGCTCATAGGTACACTTTACCCTTGACTGGGGGCACTTGTTAAAGTGGTCCTCGTAGTCACAGTGCTGCCCTTCCCAGCTGCATCCCTCATTTGGACAGGCTACATGGAGTGCGTTCAGCTCTCTAGTGGCAGCTTTGTCTGGGAAGAACTATATACGTGGGGGAGGGGGAAGTGGGAGAGAGGAAGGGAGACACTAACTAAAATTTATGACATATTTGGACCAAGTCATAAAAATGGCCGCCTGGCTGGTGACCTTCCCAGACCTACCTTATCTGGTATAATCTCTTCTCCGCATCCAGGACATTTGATCGTTTCACGGCCACTATACATGAATGGAAAAGTGTTGACATGAACAGGATTGCGCAGTATCTAGCTACGCACGCAATGACCCATATTATGTAGCTAGCTAGCTAGAGCGCTAGCTAGTCAGCTAGCTGAAAGGTAGCTAGTAGGTCGGGAATCTACGATGGCTCACTTTTGATTCAACGTCTGTGCCAGTAGCTTCAGACACTTGTAGCAAGCTCTGTCGCCGCAGTAGGATTGGTACGGGATGCTCAGCAACGAGTTGCAAAGGACGCAAGAAAAAGCTCCAGAGTCGCCGTTTAGTCCATTTACTAAGGTGGGTGGTTTCGTCCTGGCCTTTTGGAATTCCTTCTTGTTCAAACCATTATGACTCATTGCCACTCGTTA
This sequence comes from Ianthella basta, assembly GCA_964019415.1. NCBI lineage: Eukaryota > Metazoa > Porifera > Demospongiae > Verongiida > Ianthellidae > Ianthella > Ianthella basta. The sequence goes on along the minus strand of OZ025880.1, from coordinate 5,827,230 downwards.
AACTAAGTTCCACATGCTGCTTGCAGCTCTTTATAGGATAAGAATGACGTCATACCCACAAATAGCGCATGCAGTGCACTCGGTCACGAGGCACTTGTGTACACTTCACCCTTGACTGGGGGCACTTGTTAAAGTGGTCCTCGTAGTCACAGTACTGCCCTTCCCAGCTGCATCCCTCATTTGGACAGGCTACATGGAGTGCGTTCAGCTCTCTAGTGGCAGCTTTGTCCGGAAAGTTTAAGCTACAGTTATAATTATAAGTGTGTGTGTGTTGGGGGGGGGGGGGGGGGGGGATGGAGACACGAATGAATATGCGTGTCCCAAAGGTCCTATTGTAGAGGAGAGCGAGGGGGTCTAAGAGTGCTCGTGTATGCATGAATGAAAGGCATTGTTGCTCATACATCATTAGTGCTGACTGGGATACAAATATGAGAATCTGCATAGCTATGGCTAAGTAGCTAGTATTGTTCACTGTTACCATGTAGCTACAAGCACATGTACACACCCTATATATATACAGCTAGCTACTCAATTACATCTTTAGCTACAAAGTTGCATGATAGCTACCTACCACATATGTATGCTGCATGCTCACGCGCCCATGCACTTATTACTACATTAACTCACTTGCAAGTGATTGAATGTTGTCTCTGCTCCGCAGTACTCACACCTGCTAGGTCTAAAGACATACTTCTTGGTGTGTTTGTCCATGTTCTTCCTCAAGACCATCTCCTTGCACTGCTCATAGGTACACTTCACCCTTGACTGGGGGCACTTGTTAAAGTGGTCCTCATAGTCACAGTACTGCCCTTCATGCAGCTCTCTATAGGGGCAGCTTTGATCAGATTGCACTATTATAATATACTCAATCTCGTACGTGTATATATATACGTACATAAGCGTACGTATTATCCATGACTAATGCATAATCATAACTTAATCATGGTCATTAGTATAATGGCTGCTGCGGTGCTACCCACATCAAGGACGTTTGATTTTGTTACGGGCAATACGATGAATGTAGGGCTGAACAGAAACAACTGCGAAGTAGCTGTGCATGCAGCGTGCACCATTAACTAGCTAGTTGGCTATTAACAGTTAGTTAAAGAGCGCTCGTAAGTTATCTAGCTATTAGCTATACGAGCTATGCACACAACATAGCAGGTCGGGAATCTGCGATAGCTGTAGAACACTTCTCCTACCACATCTTCGCCAATAATTGCTGTCCTCGATCTATGATATGTAACACTAGCTTGGTGACATGCGTGCAGGTTATACCATAGCTAAAACCGGGCATTATAATAGAAGCTGTGCGCTGCTGCAAGCAAACATGTTTACTGTAGAACGTGTATAGCTACTTACCTTTCACTGGTATAGCTGATGCACCATATATAACTAACTGCTAGCTGTAACTGGCTGGAGCGGGCTTATATACAGCCTGTATAATTGCATTCATGATCAGTGTGTGGGAGCTGGTCAGGGACTATAGCAACAACTGCTTAAGAATTTGGTGTGAGTCGGAGGAATTTTTGCTGAGCTGGTTGCCGGACCAATGTCTACGTACGTCCTTACACAAACCATAGCACAAACAAACACTCGTGTATAACCATAGACACACACTGATCATGAATGCAATTATACAGGCTGTATATAAGCCCGCTCCAGCCAGCTACGTACAGCTAGCAGTTATAGTTGGTGCATCAGCTAGACCAGTGAAAGGTAAGTATACGTTGCTATACACGTTCTCCAGTAAACTTGTTTGCTCGCAGAAGCGCACAGCTTCTATTGTAATGCCCGGTTTAGCTACCTGTATAGCTATACCAGCTCGAATAGATCATGTGCGCACGCTCAAATACACGCAGAGTGCAGCGAGAAATTGCATGCAAAGGGCCGGTATAGAATCTCTGCATGCATGTAGTATCATTCTACATCCATGCATGCCCACTCTTATATACATCTGTACTTATTCCAACGCGCCCCGCTAGCTAGAGCATGCACTTGTTCAGTAATGCCTGGCATGTCTAAAATATTATGATGTTACAACTAGCTCGATTCGCAACCGCTCACCCGCGTTTCGTCTTCGACAGCATACGGCGCGCCCCTTTATTTCAGCACATGAGCCTGTAGCTGGTCGATACCATGCAATGTATTATTACAGACCTTATTGAATCGCTTGTTCACACCATAGACGCTCTAGGGTAGAGTATCTATGTTCACACCGTGCACCGGTGAACCGAAAACGCTCGCACGATATTATACAGAAACATACACATACTTACAGTATAAATAAAGTGAGGGCTTCTCAGCTGGCTCAGGCATCAGAAAGGGTTGGTTCTCCAATACCAGCTTCACAACAGGGTTGAAAACCTCGCCGACATTTCGACCAGATGCTCTGGTCTTCTTCAGGGCGAAGATCATCTTCAGACATTTTCATTTCATTTTTGCCCTGAAGAAGACCAGAGCATCTGGTCGAAACGTCGGCAAGGTTTTCAACCCTGTTGTGAAGCGGGTATTGGAGAACCAACCCTTTCTGATACTTACAGTATAATTGCAAAATCTAGTGTTGGCATAGATTGCGAGCTAGACATTTTATACAGCAATACTACTTATGTTTATGTATATAATGCCATGATTTCGTCGGTACCCGGTGCTCGGTGTGGACAACCAACCCAAAAATGTCTGTAATAGAGATTCAGTGAAATTATTTAAAAAGGGCTTAGGAATGGCCATGGATGCAGTTGCAAAATGTAGCTATACGGACAGTTGCGAGAAAATTAAGTAACAGCACTTTGACAAACCTTAACTGAGTCAGTAGTTTTGAAAAAACTTCTTCTGAGATCAGAAATATTAGGAAATGTATAGGTAATCTGCGTTTTTCCAAATTAGCTATGCAATGCATGGGTAATTTAAAGGCCTATATATTCACCATGCAAGCATGACTAACTTAAAATCATGGCATAACCATATAATTATGTATATATATAGGGCTGCAAGCTGCATATATGCATGTACAGAGCAATAACTACATGCATGGGTATATATACAGTCAGTAATTCTCACTACACGTGCAGTGGCATGAGGCATGCAATCACATGCATTCTTTTAATTATTTAATTTTTATATACTGACATAATCAATTGCCATCTTAATGTATACATATTTTTATATTGACTATGCCTATAGGGCATGATATTTGTGATTATTAATTGTGTGTTATTTTATATTACAGTGCTTTGGAATGGTTCAGAATTGTGCAAATTGTTCATCTTCATTGCAGATGGGCTGTGTACAGTCCCAAGTTTTCTCTGAGGAAGCACGTGACAGTGGAGATGAAAAGACTGCTTTGGTGGTCAGCATGCATGGAAGACAAGAGTCAGACCAAGGAAAGCTGGCAAAGAACATGAACACCAGCTATGTGCAGTGCAGCTGACATTGCTAAGTGTGTGCCACTCATGCAAGCTCCATGCATGCATGACATTATGAGACTTACTCCTCGTACCTTAATTCGTGCACGCAAAACTATTATATAACTACCAGCATGCATTGTATATAGATCACTATTGTACATGCAGTACAAAGATCAACATTGCAGCCATGACAACCATGGCCAATGTAATGTATAATGTAATGTAATTATAATGTATGAAATGTTCTGGCACTATGTGCATGGATGCCCTGAGGAATAAGTGTCAAAGAAATAAAACTGATCATGAAGGGAAAGAAAGGAATAATATTCGATGTATATAGCTACTACACTATTTGCATATCAGCCTTTGTTCTTGTGTAGATCTAGAATGCTGCCAAAGTGCTAATGTGTAAATTGTGATTCATAGCATATTGCTGCTAAGGCAAAATCTTTTGTTAGTGGTAATCTTGTCACCATAGTCAGTGTATCTACATACTTGCCCACAAATGTACACATAAACATAATATAATCTATTCATGCTGCACTGCACATGCACTCTGACAAGTGCATGTGAGTGCACATGGTGCTACACATATGGAGGACAGTAACTTATATATAAGCAGTTGTTGAAAGGCCATATTTATATACAATTATGCACATTATTCTTACACACAACCTTTCCTGAACCTCCATTAACTATTAATTGATCACCCTGAATTATTGTCTACAGCATCCTGCCTTGTATATAGATCCATGCATAAGTAGCTTGTACAAAGGCCATGTGCATGCATGCACCTTATGTATAATATAGTATTATAGAAATACACGGTAAGAGATCATGATGGAGTAATGTACGTACATGTCATATGACCAAAAGTCGCAAGGCTGTACGAGCAATAGTGCACAAACATAATACCAAAACCACATCCATTCTATTACTAACACTATACATATTATACACACACTGTACCCTGTATAATTACTATATACAAATTGACAGGTTGTCCATTATTATAAAGGAAATGTATAGGCATATAAACATCATGCAAACATATATGTATGGAAACAGGTATAATATACTTCTGAATGAAAGGGATAATCACATGCACAGGTACATAGAATGTATAAAGTGCCTGCACCTATTCAAAAAATGTACAAATTTGAATATATATACAGTATATCAATGCCAGCATTGCCAAATAATAATAAAATGTGAAATAAAAGGATGCGGAGAGTGCAATTCTTCAGAGTATAAGCATGCATTGAGGAGTGTGCTCTGTTTCTCAAGAAATGCATTTCGTAGCCATCAAAACTGAAGGCGCTTTCACTCAAAACGTACGCATACGGACGAATCAATGCAGTGTATGTCCCATGGTCATGTATATGCTATACATTCAAGAATTAATGTTTAGGAGATGTGTTCAATTCCTCGGAGATTGATGGCACCCTTGAGGAAAATGGTGTCACCACGAGCATATGACGGGTTATCCAGAACAGCCAGAGAGCAGAACTGTGGACAACCTGATGCCACATTCATCTCGGACTTTGGCATTTGGAAGCTGCTACTGTCCTCATCTGGCTTGAACGACTGGGTGATGTCTCGTGACACTCCATCCTGCGCCAGCAGTGAAAGGGAAACAGTCTGCTTGAAGGGCCAGGGGAGGAGTGGGTCAAACTCTCCTTTCATGAGAGTTACAAAGAAGGAGATATGTGTGCCTCGACCTGACCCATCTCCGTTGAGGTAGACTCGCAGACACAGCTTGTAGCCATGACGTGATGTGAAGAATGGAGCACTGTACAGGGAGATAGTCTTCCCCAGGACAGCATCCCTCCTCCTCCTGGTCAGCTCGGGTATCTTCCAAATGTACACTCCATTGTAGCTGGTAGCCTGCAGGGTCTGCACTGACAGTGCCAGGTCACTGTAGTAGTCCTGGAGCTCCTTCACAGCGTGCTGTAGTTTAGTAATGGCCTCTTCTGTTACAGTGGCTTGTGTCTGGGTATCTGATCTAAGCTGATGTACCATTGTCAAATTGTCGCCAAATTGTCTCGTCAGTTCATTGATTCGTCCGTCAACATGTGTTAGTGCAGTGTCAATATTAAGTGGCACCTTGTTATTAGCGACTGCAGCACCTCCAACCTTTAAGTGCTGTGCAGTATCCTGCAAGTGCCTCCAAACCATTCTCAGGTGGTACTGTACATATTGCTGCTCATGCTCCAACAGGTCAGCTCCTGAACCCTGTGCACATGATCAAGAGAGGTATATACATGCATATGATCAGTCTATGAACGTACAGATGCACATAATTATATGATTAGTATCAATGCATGCATGCATGAGTACCCATATATAATGCATTTCAGTTATAACTCTACAAAGTAATTGTAGTGCCCTCGATGTACTTTTTATGTGTACAATGCACAAGAATTTACTCAACTTAATAAAGAACTGAAATAAATTATAATAATTATTATGAATTAAATGCGGCAATGAACTAATTACGCATGAGCTCACTCACCTCAAACTTGCAGCCAACTATTTGATAGCGGCAAGTTCTCCTGATCATTGCACAGTCTTCATTCACATGTGTCTTCATCTGTTGTATGAACATTAGGAAGAACGTAATTATAATGGCATATAAGGACTACAGAAAATATACATCTTTTGAAATGTACATAACTCTGCCTTTGAAGTAGTATAGCATATAGAATATACTGGTGTGGTTTAAAGCATCTCCTGTAAAAGTTCTAGAGCTTACCATTCCTCTTGGTACTTTTTCTCCACATCCTTCACTACATGGCACAAGAAACTGGTCACACATGTCCCAGTGGTTCTACAACGTAAAAGAGAGTAGGAGAATTGTGTAACGGCACTCATGCAAGAATGACAAACACAGTAAAATTTTGTGTTTTAATATTATTTTCATCCTGACTGGGGTGCAAATATGACAATGTGTACGTAGATGTCTTGCAGTTACATACACACTCGCTGTTCACCCACTCATTATCTAAACTCACTTGTAAATGATTAAGTGCTGTCTCTGCTCCACAATACTCACACCTGCTAGGTCTAAAGACACACTTCTTGGTGTGTTGGTCCATGTTCTTCCTCAAGATCATCTCTTTGCACTGCTCATATGTACACTTCACCCTTGACTGGGAGCACTTGTTAAAGTGGTCCTCGTAGTCACAGTACTGCCCTTCCCAGCTGCATCCCTCATTTGGACAAGCTACATGGAGTGCGTTCAGCTCTCTAGTGGCAGCTTTGTCCGGAAAGAACTATGTAGCCGGAAGAGACAGTAATAAATCCATATAATATATACAATGGCCGCATGCATACATGTAATCGTTTACGCACCCGGCCTACCTGATCTGGTATAATGTCGTCTCCACATCCAGGACATTTGATTGTTTCACGGCCACTACACATAAATAAGGGTTGAAATGAACAGAACTGCGAAACGGCTCGGCAGGGTTAACTACAATAGCTACCTTCGCCAGTTAGCCAGCTAAGCTAACTATGCTTCGCAGATCGTAAATCTGCAATAACTCACTTCTGCTTCAACTTCTGTGCCAGTAGCTTCAGACACTTGTAGCAGGATCTATCGCCACAGTAGGACTGGTAAGGGATACTCAACAACAAGTTACACAGTACGCATGAGAAAGCTGCGGAGTGGCCGTTCAGTCCGTGCGTGAATTTGGGTGCTTTCGTTCTGGCCTCTTGGAAGTCTTTCGTGCTAATAGTATTGCTGTCCATTTCCACAGCAAACTAGCTGTGGCCTGATTAAACAGCCCAGCTGCTTCGCGGTTTTAATAGGTTGCTTAGAAATGACGTCACTGTCGGGCTAATTCCCAAAAAGGACATGACTTCGAATCCCTAATGACCATGTAGTCACAAGACATAGCTAAGTCGATTGTGCATGGTCGTATCTATGGCCTCATCCCTTCCAGAGTACTATATATTGCGAAGGCTCCTGTGAAGAGTTCCCGGTTAGTTACTTTAGATCTAGAAGTAGACTCGCTACCACACAAGGTCCGGTATAGTCCCTTATGGTCCCTCTTTGCCATCAAAGTAAGTTACGGCTATATACGTAGCTGTGTCTAACCGGCGTCGATCCAGAGGGTGCTACTGGGTACTTCATTCCGCCAGTACATTAAACCTTCAGTCCCCTCCTCAAACAGTCCTCGACTTGCCATTGCTCTGTTATCTAAGTAGCATCAGACGGGCCGATAGACCTACGTATAGTTTGGTTGGTTAGTGGGCTAGTGTGTGCTTGTCTGTTCACTTATTGGGTGGTTTGGGCCCAACATATTATGTGTTGTATTGCGGGCCAAGTGAATACACCGCCCCGATGTATTGTCGCAAATCTAGGGTTTAACAATTATTTATTATTGTAATCATGCTGAATGTTCACGCTGCTCTAGTGCAGTTGTGTATATCAATAAGTTCACTGTATATATCAGTAGCTTTGAACCTGCTGGAAGTATAGTACCTTTTTCCCCAAAAATGTGACAGAACCTTGCAATGAGAATATATTGTATACGTAATATCAGTATGTGTACTCACTATACCTTGCAAAAATGCTGGGTGCAAATTATATCAGGCTATAGCTAGCTAGCTGTTTGGCAATTCATCCTCTTTTTCCAGTGTATGGCAATCTAGCAATATATAGGGTAGTATGTATTTGTGAGCTGTCCTCTATAGAAAGTGACTCAATTTACTAAGCAGCTTCTCTATGAAGGTGTGTAGTAGTAGTGGTTGCTATACTTGTGCACTGTTGTGGCTGTGTCATTGGGATTGTGGCAAATGCTGACACAACTGCAGCTGGGGCTCCATGCAATACAATGAAAGTGTATATGCATCTATGTATGCATAGTAAAAACTCTGAGTGGTTTCAATTGTCAATGTATTTAGCATTGCTTATCCATTGACTGTTGTCCATGTTGTCAAATGTAGCAAGAAAGCTAAGTATAGGGGTTGTGAGGGAGCATGGAGTCAAATGGCTGCATAGAGTAATATAATATACCGTATTCGCTCTATTAGATGCCATGGCTACTATTTATTTCACTAGGCAATTTGGTGCGGCGTCTATTGGAGAGCGGCTACTAATAGAGAGCGGCGTTTATTAAACTCAGTGGGCATCCGTTGGTGACTCGGTCGGTGAAGTCTTTTGTGAAGTAGGGGCTTTGAGAAAAGCCGTTTCAGAATATCAGCATATAGTTAAGATGGTTTGGTTTGGTTTTGAAGCAATTATTTCAGCCTCTTGATCAACCGTCGCTTTCCTACGAAGCGGTACATACACAGCACCTCCAATCCGTTTCCTCGTTTTCTTCTGCCAGGGACTTCACATGGTGATCTCCCTCCGTGCCTTAGCTTAACTTAACTTTTTGCTTGTATTGCTATCTCTGCTATTGCCGCCGAGCGATCCCAAGGTTGTCTACTCGAATACTAGCCGCGGCTACTAATAGAGAGCAGCTACTATTTCTTTCAGCACATCCAAAGGTGCAGCTACTATTAGAGAGCGGCGACTAATAGAGAGCGGCGTTTAATAGAGCAAATACGGTACTACAGATTTGTCATTCTACGTATGTCCCTACTGACTCAATGCGCGCAGTTATCCATGCACAAATCACAGACTCTGCAGCCTATACCTGCTAGTACCCACAACATATTTGCATGTACATGTGATCCAAGCCAAATGACATGTGTGTACTTGTTGACACTTCAAATGCACTATTTTTATTATAACATGACCATGCAAGAAAAGAGTTGGTATGGTATACGTATACATTGTATGTGCCATCATACATGCATTTTCCAGTGCTGACAAATGAAAGAATTAATCATTTTATAGCACTACATAATAATTATTACATAGCATTATAAATTATAGCAAAATGTTCTTTTGTTCATGGCCTCCTCTTGTGGTTGTGTCATGCCGTAAAAGTTCCCCCGCCGTATTCGTCCCCCGGGCCTAAAACGGCAACGGCGCGCTTGCTGAAAAAGGCCCCCCATCCCGCCATTAAAAATGGCGGGAACAGTCGAGCCCGCGAAAAGTATATACCAAAATGGTGAGGGGGAACCAAAACAGCAACCAAATTGGTTCCTGGGGGAACCAATTTGGTTGCTGTTTTGGTTCTGGGGGGCCCTAAATAGGGGGGGGGGGCAAATTCGGCATGACAGTTGCACCATCTTGTTGTTCTGCACTTTGTGCTCCAGGCACAGTCATAGGGGAATTCCCATCCAACCCACAGCGAGGGAGGCACTTAATTGTAGATAGTACAAAAGTAAAACACTCATTCATTCATTTCAATTTTGTCAACAGGAAAGCTGTACCTACTGTACATACTATTACGAGTAGATTTTCATACAGGTCCTGGTACGATAAAAAACGGGATGAACACTACAGGAAGTCAGATAATTTTTGTCCTTTATACTGCCACCAAACATTATGGTGCTGGGTAGTACAGTCCCTAAAAGTGTTTTTCTGCAGTCAGAATCTGAGACACCGCAGCTCAAGATATATTGGACTATACTGGACTTTCCTACAAGGGGCAGTCCACTGTGTGTACGTATGTACTAAATTGTCAAGTAACTGCCAGTCAGAACAACATGGCCTCATGACTACATGCTAGCAATGTGTGAATAGACCAGACTCCTTGTTCAGCTTAAAGCATGTACAAATAATAGCACTGGTAGATTATAGTCTATCACAATACATACTATGCAGCCACTTCCAGTTGCCTGGCAGTTGATCAACGGAGCACTTCCTCCTGTGTAAACAATGTGGTTTGCATAAGGATGTGTCATTGTATAGACAGCAGATCACATGGGTTAGCTGGAACAGTGCCAAGCTCCTAATTACTTTGGGACATGTGGTCATGCTTAAATGTGGAACTATGTTACTATGGCAACACACTACAGCGGATTTATGCAATCTTGCAACAGGTTCCAAATCCTTGCAATTGGGCAGTCATTACCTAGGATACGGACTGTGTGACATCATAGTTGTGTACAATTTTGGTCCATAACCTAGGTAATGACTACCCACAGTTTGGGAACCTGTTGCAAGATTGCATAAATCCGCTGTATCATAGTGGCTGTTCTAATTACAGGAGATTCATGGAATCTTGCAACAGTTCCCAAACCTTGGGCAGTCATATTACCTAGGATACGAACAAAGTGACATAGTAATGGTCTTCATCCTAGGTAACGACTGCCCATGGGTTGGGAAGTGTTGCATATATGGTCAATAGTTGGAGGTATGCGTGTAACATATGCACTGTACCTACATCAGTTGCCTTATAAGGTAAACCTGCTATTCCAGTGCTATATAACTTCCTTTGTGATGACAAGAGATCAAACATCCCACCTGTGCAATTTTGTCTGTCTGTCTGTGTATCTATGGCAAAGTCCTACAAGTTTTGGCTCATTGTGGGGCACACAGCAAGCTATTGAAGGGCATCCATTTGGAGTATCCTAAGGGGCCAATGTCCTGTTCTGACGTCCGGCCCACTCTGCTCATAGCACTTCCATCTATCCACTGCAAACTGTGCATGTCAGCCTTCATCATCATCATCATCATCATCATCATCATCATCATCATCATCATCATCATCATCATCATCATCATCATCAATATCATCATCAGTGGATGTTCTCCAATACTGGACGTCATCCCTACATATTGTATTACTGTGTTGGACTACATGTACATACATACATTTACAAAATTTCTCAGTGTAATGTTTCAGAGACCTTTGTTTTGATGGACGTCATGATCATTACAATCGAAAATGCATTGAAACTTGCTCCAAACAGGAGATGATTGGCATTCCCCTGAAGGTTCCATCCTTCTCCTATGTTATGTTATGTACATAACTTAATTGTCAGGTATACAGACATGCAGGCATGCACTGTGACAATACATTTGAAAGTCACATGTTACAAAGCTGCGTCCTGGATCGTGATGGTAGAGACCATGAATGAATGTACCTAACCAAATAGTTGTTGTACACAATATCTGAAACATTTCCTGTCCACGATCACAGGTGGTGTGTGGTTTCATATGTAATGTATTCACAGCCGTAGGCGTGACAGGAATGCCACTAATGCCATTAGCCACATCCTGTTCACGCTGGAGACTGTGATGAGTGGTTTAACCAGCACGGACCCTGATTCCAGTCGTGACCTGCTGTTGGTACTAGATTACAGACCTTCCCCTGCCTGTTGCAGGTCACAGACCTTCCCCACCTGCTGCAGGTCACAGACCTCCTTGCAGGTTGAGGCCATTGACCTGGTGCAGGGTCTGTGGCACCCTAAATTGTCGTACTAACTTTATTTAAGGAGTTCTATGTAAGTGCATTGACAAACACATGCTTCACATTGATTCTGGGCACTTCTCAAGCCTGTTGAAGAAGGAGGGAGTTGTAGACTGATGGTTAGGGTAAGTATTCTCACTTCCAACCCTTGTTTCTTCATGTGCATACTACACGTGATTGTGCAATAATAAGTAATGGCGCGTGCAACTAGAGGGTAAGGGGGCTTGAATGGGATCTACGTGTGTACTAAGGTGCCTACTTCTTACTGACACCTATCTTACTGGTGTATGTTGCCGGTGATGTCACGTATGTAGGTCCACTAAATGGTACGTGTACTGTACAGCTAGGCCTGCACTAATGTGGTACTGTGTATTGGCTATGATGAGGTGCATGCGTTACGAGCACCTCTGACACTGCAACGAGTGAGAAGAGTAAGATGTACATAAAAGGGAAGCATGTGTAGTTGAAGGGATTCAAGGAGTGGCTCAGGACACATGAGTGCCGCAAAGGGCATGCACTGTGGGGAGAGGGGATGGGGAGAATCCCTATGACAGTGCATACAGAAATAGCAACAGTATATGGCTTCTTACAGAGTACAATCATATCATTTATGTACCGTTCTATCACACATTAAAGCCATATTACGACATGCAGAAACAGAAACAAAAAGCACACATAGTACTGACTCAGCATAAGGTGGAATACCAAAGGCTTACACGTGAGCACTAGAGGACACTTGCACAATCATATCCCAGCACTGCACTTCTCACACTCATCCCACAAGTCTGTACTGGCAGTGACACTGCTACGCATGACTCATTCCCTTACTCCTGAGCTATATATATGCTTGTGCAAGTGTCCTATTGTTCTAGTATTCATGCTACATATGACTCATTTCCTTACTGCTGAGCTGTGGCTGCTTTGTCACATTTCTACTTTCTTAATTGCCCCACACCATGCAACGTAGCTTTGAGAGGTGACCTTATGCCTCCCCACTCTACTGCACTACATCATCATACGTAGCTAGCTTGATGAATGCTAGACAATAGCCTGGGCGATTCAATGACTCTACTGTCACCTCTGTGAATGTTATGGTATGCCACCCAATCATGATCACATATCCGTTCAACAGAGGTAAGGGGAGTGCCCTCGCACTTACCCCATGTTACACAGACATTCACAGAATGTTGTATCTGACACAGACCAGAGCATTCCCAGATCGCTACATAGGTAACATTTACAGCTCCACATCAAAGGTGACCCTCTAGTGGACACATGGACAGCAAAGAAAAACTTAATGACCTAAGAGATATCGCTATGAAACAGACAGACTGTCTCAGTAATTAGAAGGATGTACAGTACAAGGTACTTCCCCCAAATGATCATGACTAATCGCTGGAGTGTTACACTTTAAGCACACTAGGTGTTGCACCATCATTACCTTTCTAATTTGGCGAGTCTCACACACAAATCAACAGCTAAAGGCACATTATAACATGACAATTAATGTACACACTAAGTGACCAATGGGACCAGGCTTCTTTCTACAGCAAGGCACAGGTGGTAAACATACACACATGGACATAACATACACATCGATGGATTGCAAACCCTGGCTGGCACTAACAAGTTTCGATAACTTGTATGTATTAACCCTGTTGGTACATAGTGACATTTTCAACCTTTGAAGAGGTGACATAAGGGGTCCTGAAACGCAAGGGGGAGGGGGAGGGGGAGGTCCCGTGTTAGAGTCGATTCTGATGCAATGTTTACCAAATTACACAGTACATTCCCAACTAACCACAGTCGTAAACTGTAAACATTGTGGTCACATACTGCATGGCTCATTGACTACATCACAACATTACCTTACATGCATGCACTGTTCATGTGTACAGCCCACAGGGTGCTGTCCAATGAA
>OZ025880.1:5768584-5803584 GCA_964019415.1 Ianthella basta | reverse complement strand
TTGTCAATTGCTTCATTGATTGGTTGCTGTATCCTGGGGGGCGTGGCCTGCGGTGCGGCCGTCTGCTATCACACCTATTTTGACTCCAAAGTCCCTGGACGGAACCCGGCCATCATCCCTATAGCAGGCAGGACCATTTATATGGGTTATGCAGTCATTCCTGCTCATATAATTGCCGTCTCTACACTCCTGTATTGTGCGGCATTTATTTACTTTTTTTAAACTAACCCCCTTCGTCATTCCTTCACGAATGTGTCATCAATTCCGCGTACCTTTTGTTGTATCCTTTTTACATGGAGTACCCACTTAGCTCATGCACACACACATAGTTATATGTGTATACTTTAGTGCTGTATTATTCAGCTAAGGCCCACATGTGCTAGTACATGTGCAGGCCATGGCCCATGCATGCAGTTTTACTTGTATAAGCTTATTTGTACAATGTGTGTGTGTGTGTGTGTGTGTGTGTGTGCCTGCATTGTGTAGTTTGTATACATAGATTATATAAACAGCACGTATTTTTCAGTCAATAACGCGTGCATGCACGTATATACACTTCAGGACGTGTGTCCCTGCAGAATAGATTGCCCAAAGTGTGCAATTAAGGTGTCAGGTTAGGGTACGTGTAGTCCCACAGATACTACACACATGTAGCTATACAGTATATTCATGATACAGTACATTTATAGTACATAGTACATAGCTTGAGTTGGCAGTTTAAACTTATTCACCAAACTCGATCCCTGCACAATAGAATTAACCAAAAAGAAACGTTCACTTGATGAAAGTTTCTAATTCATGAAATGACAGGACACATTAAGTTGACAGAATTGGGAGTAAACCATGTGCACCGTGTGAGTCAGGACACACACACATAATGTCTCTGAGAGAACAGAATCAGTTATTGCTGCAACACGTGGGTTCACAGCCCGATGTCCACCCAAGCCCCCGACTCCTTCATCCGACTGTTGAAATACCGCTCCAGAGTGTTGGCCGCCTTGCTCCACTCTGGGTTGGTGCGGTAGGCATCACAGTACGTGCGACAGTTGGTGAAGACCCTCTTCATGTCAGCAAGGAACAGCCAACAGCTGGTGTAGTAGCCACTAGAGAGCTTCTCAGAGATAGCTCCAAGGTCTGTGAAGCCACAAGGGAGGAGGAGGAGAGACAGAGGGGGTGGATGCTAACATTCAGCCATTACTGTGTTGCTTGCAGGCATATACATATCATGTCATGGGATTGGTTAGCTGGTGTAACACTGTGTAGTAGTGTTAGTGTGGGAGTGAGTGGAACTGGCAGTAATGTACATGTACCTATGGGATACTTGACAACTTGTGTGTATCCTGGGGCGTCGTCTTCTGTCACTGGTTCCAAGAAGGGACCAGAAGAGTGGTGATTCTGGGAAGGGGAGGGAAGGGGAAGTACGTAAGGGGGAGGGACGGGAAAGGGAAGGGGAGGGAGGGAAGGGGGGAGGGGAGGGAAGGGGAAGGGGAGGGAGGGAAGAGGGAGGGAAGGGGAAGTAAGGGGGGAGGGAAGGGAAAGGGGAGGGGAGGGGAAGGGGAGGGAGGGAAGGGGGGAGGGGAGGGAAGGGGAAGGGGAGGGAGGGAAGAGGGAGGGAAGGGGAAGTAAGGGGAGAGGGAAGGGGAAGGGGAGTGGAGGGAAGGGGAGGGGAGGGGAAGTAAGGTGGGAGGGAAGGGGGAGGGGAGGGGAGGGGAGGGGAGAGGAGGGGTGAGGAGGGGAAGAAAGGGGGGAGGGGAGGGGAGGGGAGGGGAGAGGAGGGGTGAGGTGGGGAAGAAAGGGGGGAGGGGAGGGGAGGGGGAGGTAGAGAAAAGTTAATATGGAAAATAGTAAGGGAGTTGAACATGCGAAAGAGAAGTGGAGTGGGAAAGGGAACTCTTCAAGCAAGGACAAACGCATACGTGTTCCCCTAAGCTACCCACATCTCCCCTCCCCCATTCACCCCACCCACCTGGACCTGCTCCAAGACGCTCTTAAAGACAGATGTCATCCTTCGGGGATCCTTCTCCAGCTCACAATGCTTCCTTCAAGTGGGATGGAAGAGGACGAGGAGGGGGACAACACACCCGGGATGACATGGGGACTGGACTGTACAGTGCTTAAGCTGCCTATTGTAACACGCCCACCACACCCCCACACCCACACCCCCACTCTCACACCCACTCTCACACCCACACTCTCATACACATGTAAAGTACAGTATATAGACTGTATTCTTCTATGTACATGCCCAGGGGTGTAAGTGGGGGGGGGGGGGGGGGGGGGGAGGGGGGGAATTATGCAAAGCTTATGTCAATACCTTGTCCCTCTGATTTCTTGCTCCACTCAGTTTTGTCCCCCACCCCCACCCCTTACGAAAAATCTCTATATATGTCCATGTTACATGCTTGTGGACATGACCGGATGTGTTTAGTCTACACGAACAAATTATGTAGGTAAAAGGGAGCAACAGACATGCCTGTCCTGATGCAATGCAACCATAGAGTTGTTAGGAGTCTTTGCTGTTCGGCAACCACATCAGCAATCACAGTGGCGCCAGGTAACCATGGAGTCGCTACAGCAACCATTATGGGTCTCACGGTATGCCAAAACAGCCTACTGGTAGTAAGATTTGGCCCTTGTGGAACTGACACTATGTCAAACTGTAGTCATTTTAAGCAGCAAGTATGTAGATACTGTGATAGGACAGGGGATCAAGGGAGAATGCAGGGGTACTCCCCCTAAAGTATCGCCCCAAAAGCACAATCATCACACACAGTACCATAAAAGGTGATTCCACACATTTACCATATGGTCATATCAACATTCCCAATATCAAATTCCTGATGCCCTAAAATATTTGATCAACTGCCACAAATGTTCTAGCTTAGTCTATCCACAGCAGCTAGACATCAACATCTGCCCTAAACAGAAGTTGTTCACTTCCGAAGTAGTGTCTTTGTAACCCAAATGTCAAACCACAAACTACCCATGAAAGGGAAAAGAATGCTAAACTCCTTTAACAGAGCATAATCCCATGACATCTGCCTGCATACACAAACAAGTATTGTTTACTTCCAAAATTCTTGGTGACCACAAACAAACCACTATACACTGGAAGTGAGAGTGGGGAACTCCCTTCTAAGACCCCGCCCCCTGGCTTGTTCGTTTCCATATAAGGCATTACAAATGTGCTTGCTCAGCACTTTTATACTCTTGTGGTTTCCTTTCCCACACCACTGTTATGGCTAGCTGGGCAATGTCGACCAATGCGGATACAGCTCCTAATGTACATTTGCCTAAAAAGTACAGAACTCTGACACATGTCTTTTAAAAGACACACACATACGTATACCTCTTGTCTTCCTCTGATGGCTTCCACCCACTCTCCACTGCAGTAGATGGAGGAAGCATACTTGATCATCGTGTGTGTGTGTGTGTGTGCGTGTGTGCGTGTGTGTGTGTGTGTGTGTGCATGCATGTGTGCATGTGCGTCTGTGTGCATGTGTTTCTGAGTGTGTGTTTGTATGTAATAGTTAAGTGCTGACCAAGAGGTGTCTCTGAGATTTGGAGCATGAGGCACTCAGGCGCAAAGGGCCTGAGTGCCTCATTCTCTAAATCACATAGAGACACCGTTTGGTTGCCATTTAAGTGTTATAGATTCAAATCCGTTTGCTTACCCAATCATTTCGCACTCCTGTAGCTTCGTGACGATGTACGCTTAAATGACTTCACATTGCGGTGATAACTGCCCCCACAGAGTGCCCGCAGATGCTTATGAGATTTATAAGCATCCGCACTCTGCCCGCAATTTACTATTATTGGACTCAGAATCACTTGTGAAACAATTGAAATGCTTCTCAGAGATTTAGAATCACCGTTTAGATGCACAGTACCATGGCAGTGGGATCTATGTGCGTACACTACTTTTTGGGTCGGTTGTCCCGACCGGATTTATGCAATCGGTTATCAAATATCAGCCTGGTGATGTCATTATGGTGGTTACAAGTCTAGCTGAAGCAGCGGTGTTTGGAGCGAGGAAGACTGGAATAGAGTGTATTTGGACGATTTAAGGCTAAAAATGGTGGGGACGTTTCTGTACCAAGAGGAAAACCCTTCCACCATAAGTGAACAGACAGCGCCGGCGCTAAACAGACTCGTACCAATTGCGTGCTACGATTTCTGTAACCTGCGTTCCAGACCACTGAGAAAACTGTCAAATCACGACCAGTCAGTAATTCAGGTCGCCCGCCTTCGCCACATACCCTGAATCTCCTGTACACCATCTGCCAATAGAATTGAATACATGTGAGTGTGCATGTACGAGTGTATGTGTAGTATGCATGTGTACATATGTGAGTGTGTGTGACGTGGTGTGCAACACATCCACTCACACACTCCAGGTATGTCCTTAATCTCCACTTGTGTTCTCCCGTCACTGAAACAGGTCAGACCAGACCTCACTTGTCTGATCTCAGCTTGCTTGCGACTTATTAGCTGACGCACAACCTGAGGACAGGAGGACGGGGGGGGGGGAGGAGGGGAGGAAGAGGGAAAGAGTGAAGGGGAGGGACGGAGGGAGGGAGGAGAGGGACAGAGGGAGGGAGGGAGGAGAGGGACAGAGGGAGGGAGGGAGGAGAGGGGAAGTGAAGATGGAAAGATCGTGCAATACATGGTGTAACAGTTTGACAGTAAGAGATACGTGAACTGTAATATTATGATTGGGCTATGTACGTACATTGTACAGGGGCTGTATTTAAAGTAGGCATGTGGTGAATAGCCTCACACAATACACTAGCAGCAAACTCAGCAGAAAATAGTTTCAGAAGGGTACATTGGAGCATTACCATGTAAGGGGTAGGTCAATTGATTGTTGAGTTTAAAGAGGAAATTGCCTTCCAGTGCAAAGTGCAGCAGCTGAATACAGGGAGAGCCTCGTGACACAGCATGAAAATGCTATTGCCCACACCACATGACCAGTGGTCCTTTCAAGGAGGGTACAGTGCCATGTTTATAGCCTTAAGCAGGGTTATTAAGGAAGCAAGAAGGGTTCTGTACCCTTAAAGAACAGCCTAGAGAGTACACTGGTTTGACTGTACTTCCCTACGTACCTCCTTTTGTTTCTTGATGATGGTTGAGAACTGTGTGTACGGGATATGAGGGTTCAGCTCACACTGGGTGAGGGGGCGGGGCAGAGGGAGGGGTGTGGGCAGGGAGGAAAGGAAGAAGAGCAAGGTGGTGAGGGAGGAGGAGTGTGAAGACAGGATGCAAAACAAATAATAGCAGGAGAGCACTGATGGTATAGACGGTCTCACACTACCTCACTGCAAGCATCACTGTCCTACGTACCTCCATCAACTTGGCTCCTTCGTATTCTTTAATGTAACCAAGATAGGCTGTTCGAGGCAGTTTGATGGCAGTGCTGAAACCCTGAAGGGGGGTGGTGAGGGGGAGGGAGACACTGAGGGGAGTGGTGAGGGGGGGAGGGGGACACTGAGGGGGGTGGTGAGGGGGGGAGGGGGACGCTGAGGGAAGTACACACGTGAACATACTGCACATACCAACAATCATAGACTGCACATTGCATAGGACCAAGTCAGTGGAGTGTACAGTGCACACACAGCTAGTGGTTGGGGAACACGTCTCAGTCTGGCAGCCATTTCTTTTCTGTTGACTCCACCCACCCCATGAATGAACAAGGCCTCATAGAGACCATACCCCATGCGTGTAGAGACTGTGTAGACCTAGCTATATAAAATTAGTATTAATTATGTCTCTATCCTTATACGGATGCGGGCCGTCCGCAAAAATTAAGGCCGCTGACCGTCTAGTCTGGCTTGCTAGACCGTCCCATAAGCGCCTAGAGGCGCGGAAGGGGACGAAACGTCCGCAAAAGACTAGAAAGTGCCGTTTTAATAGTTTTTGCATAGTTGTTGCAGTCGTTGATCGTATACAGGATGGTTATTTTGCGAAACCTATCTTTCAGGAACTACACGAGCCTTGAAAGTGACTTAATCGCGCAAACGGCCCAAAAAGTGCATGACGGACAAACTGACCCACAAACCAAACGCATAACTCCTGTTGCGCAATCGCGCACGGGGTAACTACATATATGTACTTACGTGTGTCTGCCGGAAGTTTGAACCATCGGCTGTCGATAACCCAATATCAAGGTCACAAGATTAAGTGGGTTGTAGCAATGTATCAACAAGTAACTACACACAGTACATATATGGCAATGGGTTAGGAGCACAGTGGACATAGGACACTTCTTGTGATAACTGTACTTAACGTCTTATATGGCTTGAAGCTTGCGTATGAATGACCAATCAAAATCAACGGTGCCACAACATTTGGCTAAACAATGTTCTGAACCACTTTCTAGCATCCTGAATAGCATGGGTGTAGAAGGTTATGAGTGAGTGATGTAAGCTAGGGGCATGCAGAGCCACAGTGTACAAAAGACAGCTGACGTACGTACTGTATATACAATAATTTAATCCACGCTCAATACAAGAAGGCTATCTTAACAAGAAATACTTAACAATACATACAAAGTGTTGCCCAACTGTCAAACCAGCCCATCCTACAGTATGTACTGTTTTCATAGCTAACTCCTCCCCCTAGCCTCACTCCATTGCACAGACTAGCATTATACTTAACCATCACCAAGAGTACAGAAGAGAAGGGGTACGTGTATACGCATTACCTAAACTCATGCAGGGTGTATGTAACAAGTTGGTTTGCAGGAGTGACTAGATATGTAGGACCACATTAGAAGTGTAGGGCACTGGTTACAGCAGAGACGTCTTGTGGATGTAGTAGAGGAGAGGTGACAGAATGGAGTGAAAGTGATGGGGAAAACGGATATTTGGTGGAAGAGGTAATGCCAGAGAGGTAGAAGGGAGGCAGGCAGGGGGAGGCCCAGGAAGTGGTGGAGAGATGCTATCAGAAACATGTTTAAAATCTTACGTATTTAGCAGCTGTCCAAACTCTGGTCACTGCAGCTGTATGTCTTGTACTAAAGTACACAATGTGACGGGAAACAAGTACAAATGAGTACACTTTTACAAGAAACAGCTGCAAATGATGTAAAGTTGGACAGTTTCGAATTAATTTTAGCATTGTGTTTACACTGGCTTCCTGTCCCGGGCCAGCACGGCTTCTTGGAACAGTTTCCGTAAAGTGTGTTATGCTGTGCCAGAACGGATACCAGTGTAAACACGATGTTAGAATAATGAGAAACGTCGTTCCATCTATGTATCCTGGTTGTGTCCATGGGCACTGTTTCTCTCAACCTCCAGAGCTACTGGCACAATTAAGAGCAGCTGGTACGCAGGCAAACCACCTCTCGGGGCTGTACGCAGATGTACATATACTGCCTCCAGACAAAGAGGTTCAAACACAAGTTCTTCCAGTTCCAATACAGTGGCTCCATCCACTGCAGTGACGTACAGCAGCAATGTACTGAGCACTGGAGTAATATTAAGTTCCTACACATTTCACAAGCATGCACATAACATATACTGTACAAGAACTACATAATTATATACATCCCATCACATTTGTACATACGTGCACACTATGACATTGTGTGAATGAGAATGGACAAGTAACAGTGTGTGTGTTGTGTGGACCACCAGTGTGTGGAGATGTGTACCTGTTCGAGATAGGGGAGCCTACTACTCAACCTATACGTACCAGTGTTGTGGTAATGGTAATGAGTATTTGTAATTGACTGTAACTAATTAGACTTTATTCGGTGATTGTAATTTAATTGGAATCGAGATATTTCTGCTGAAGTAATTGTAATGGTAGTTGATTACATTCATGTGATTGATACCTACAAATACACGCAATTACATTCCTCCTCCTTGGCTACCAAAATACTAGACAGTAAAGAAGAAAAATGTGTGTGTGTGTGTGTGTGCGTGGTGTGTGTCTGTGCGTTGTGTGTGTGTGCGTGCATGTGTCTGTGTGTGTGGTGTGTGTGTGCGTGCATGTGTGGTGAGTGTGCGTGCACGCATGCGGTGTGTGTGCATGTGTGTATGGGGTGTGTGTGTGTGTGCATGCATGTGTGCGTGTGTGTGGTGTGTGTGTGCGGTGTGTGTGTGTGTGCGTGCGTGTATGCGCATGCACGTGTGTGTGCATGCATGTGATGTGTGTGTGCATGCGTGTGTGTGCGGTGTGTTGTGTGCGTGTGTGGTGTGTGTGCATGCATGCGTGTGTGGTGTGTGCATGCGTGCGTGTGTGTGCGTGCGTGTGTGCGTGGTGTGTGTGTGTGGTGTGTGTGTGTTTGGTGTGTGTCTGTGCGTGTGTGTGTGTGTCTGTGTGTGTGGGTGTGTGTCTGTGTGTGCGTGCGGTGTGCGTGTGTGCATGTGTGTATGGGGTGGGTGTGTGGTGTGTGTGGTGTGTGTCTGTGTGTGTGTGTGTGTGTGTGTGTGTGTGTGTGTGTGTGTGCATGTGATGTGTGTGTGTGCGTGCATGTGTGCGTGTGGTGTGTGTGTGTGTGCATGCGTGTGTGGTGTGTGCATGCGTGCGTGTGTGTGTGTGTGTGTGTGTGTGTGTGTGTGTGTGTGTGTGCGTGTGATGTGTGTGTGTGCATGCATGTGTGCGTGTGGTGTGTTGTGTTGTGTGTGTGTGCGGTGTGTGTGTGTGTGCATGCGTGTGTGGTGTGTGCATGCGTGTGTGTGTGTGTGTGTGTGTGTGTGTGTGTGTGTGTGTGTGTGTGTGTGTGTGCGTGTGATGTGTGTGTGTGCATTCATGTGTGCGTGTGGTGTGTTGTGTTGTGTGTGTGTGTGTGTGCATGCGTGTGTGGTGTGTGCATGCGTGCGTGTGTGTGTGTGTGTGTGTGTGTGTGCGTGGTGTGTGGTCTGTGAGTATGTGCGTGGTGTGTGTGTGTGTGTCTATGTATGCACGCACAGTGGTTGGAGAACACATCTCAGTCTGGCAGCCATTTTTTCTGTAGACTCCACCCACCCCATGAATGAACTACATATATGTACATATGTGTGTCTGCCGGAAGTTTGAACCATCGGCTGTCGATAACCCAATATCAAGGTCACAAGATTATGTGGGTTGTAGCAATGTATCAACAAGTAACTAAACACACAGTACATATATGGAAGTGGTTAAGGAGCACGGTGGTCATAGGACACTTCTTGTGACAACTGTACTTGTGACAACTGCACTTAACGTCTTATATGGCTTGAAGCTTGCAACAATACATACAAAGTGTTGCCCAACTGTCAAACCAGCCCATCCTATGTACTGTTTTCATAGCTAACTCCCCACCCTAGCCTCACTCCATTGCACAGACTAGCATTATACTTAACCATCACCAAGAGTAGAGAAGAGAAGGGATATGCATGTACACATTACCTAAACTCATGCAGGGTGCATGTAACAAGTTGGTTTGCAGGAGTGACTAGATATGTAGGACCACATTAGAAGTGTAGGGCACTGGTTACAGCAGAGACGTCTTGTGGATGTAGTAAAGGAGAGGTGACAGAATGGAGTGAAAGTGATGGGGAAAACGGATATTTGGTGGAAGAGGTAATGCCAGAGAGGTAGAAGGGGGGGAGGGGGGAGAGGCTCTGGAAGTAGTGGAGAGATGCTATCAGAAACATGTTTAACATCTTACGTATTTGTAGCTGTCCAAACTCTGGTCACTGCAGCTGTGTCTTGTACTAAAGTACACAATGTAACAGGAAACAAGTACAAATGAGTACACTTTTACAAGAAACAGCTGCAAATGACGTAAAGTTGAACAGCTACAAAATATTAGCATTGTGTTTAAATTAGCTCCTGTCCCGGGCCAGCACGGCTTTTTGGCACAGTTTCCGTAAAGCGTGTTTTGCTGTGCTGTGCAAGAACAGATACCAGTTTAACACAAATTTAGAATAAGAAACATCGTTCCATCTATGTATCCACGGGTGTTCCAATCATATGATTTGGAACTTTAAGTTTAGAATGGGAATGTGCTAAATGTCACGAAGATATTTAGCAGTCAAGCAGAAGCTGTCTGTCTTCCTCGAGACGAAGTGTGCAATGGTTTTTGGCAATGGAAGCATGTGTAGCTGCAGTCCGCATCGCCACCAGAACTCTGTAAACTGGTTAATTGGGATCTATCTCTTAGTATATGCCTAATGCGCTTACTTAGTACGTGACAGGCCTTCCATACAGCTAGCTGTATCTCCTCAATGGAAGTTTTCCCAGACGTCTCCTTCAGCGTATATCACTACAAGGTAATGTGGCCCGTGTTGCAATTGTCCGCTTTCTTGTAAGATTTTTTCGATGTATCAAATGCAGTTATTTAAATATGCAAAGTTAGCTAGCTAGCCGCTAGCTAACTAGCATTGGGGGCATCAAACATGGAGCGTCTTTCCACATCACACTGAAACAGCAGCTTGCAGGCCATTGCAGAGCAATGGTATGATGCTGTTCCTTTTTCAGAGGCAAAGGCAAAGAATATCTTATAGCTACGTACTGTATGTATCTTTCAATCATATCAATTGCCGAAAACCGTTGTGAGCCTCACCTTGAGGAAGGCTGACAGCTTTTATTCGACTAGCTACCAAAATACTAGATAGAAAAGAAGAAAAATCTAAGGTTTGCCCCGTTGTACAAACCTAGCTTGTCAGGTATTCTCCGTACCGACTTGGAACACTAAGTGAATTTCACTGGGGAATATGACATCCCACAGGGATTAAAGCATATCCAGGAATCTAAGGCATCCCTTGGAAACACGGGGCGAATGGCACTAAATCCTTGCACGCAAATTACACGCAATTACATTCCTCCTCCTTGGCTACCAAAACACTAGAAAGAAAAGAAGAAAAATCTAAAGATTACCCCACTGTACAAACCTAGCTCGTCAGATATTTTCCACATCAGCTTGGAACACCAAGTGAATTTCACTGGGGAATAAGACATCCCCCAAGGATTGAGGCATCCCCTGGGGATTTAGGCATCCTCAGGGATTTAGTCATCCCCCACGGACTAAGGCATCCCCTGGAAACACGGGGCCAATGGGACTACGTAAATCCCTGCACGCAAATTACACACAATTATATTCCTCGTCCTTGGCTACCAAAACACTAAACTGTTGGAAGATAATCTGAAGATTACCCTACTGTTCAAACCTAGCTCATCAACTATTCTCCGTACCAGCTATGTCTGAACTAGTTGAGTGCACATTCAGTTGGGCAGGCAAGACTTTGAATCCACTAAGATGTCATGAAAAGAACTTGAAGCACTGTTATTTTGAAGGTGTAGTCCCAGTTTATGTAACTTTATTTGTAATCGTAATTACAATTGCTAGTAATTGTAATTGCAATTAATTACCAGTAGGCTGTAATTACCACAACACTGATGCGTACTGTACATACCTGCTTCTTGAAGTAGCCGGTGGCATGCTCGTCCGCATAGGTGAGGAGGTGCACCACGCTGTGCCGAATACAGTAGTCCTTGAGGTTGTTCATCATGTAAGTCCCATAGCCCTGCATGTGTGTGTGTTGGATGGGTGGGGAGTACTGCATGCTAAACGTACATGCTGGGTGAGTGAGGGGCCACAGAGTTCCCTGTGGATGGATGTGAATGCTGTATGTATACACACATGCACATATGTGGAGTAGAGCGGAAGCCTCTGCTGACTCGATTCTCAGTCCAGAATACATTAACTGGATACATGCTTGCACACATCTCCTTGCTTCTCTAGAACTCGCACACATCTCCTTGTTACTCTAGACTGTGTGCTAAGTTGTACTGTAACAGAGACTAGCCCTACAAAACTGTACATTTACTTCATACTTGACACTCCTGCTACGAGTTATGTAGTAGGCAGAAAACTGTGAATGAAAAATCCATAAACTACATGTATCAGTTCTATTACAAAATAAACTTCACGTCGATAGTTTCTTTAGCGCCTGTTAAAGAGGCAAATTGCAGTGAGTGCGTGTGAGTGACAGAGTTGACAGATACAGGGTGGTGTCAAGGGAGGGAGGGACTGAGGCCACAATAGCTCCAGTATGAACATACCTTGACCTGTTCACTGGCACTAACTGCACAAAAGACAATCTCCACAAAATTCTGTGAGGGGAACATCCGGAAGCAGATACCTCCAATGACCCAGTCCTCCTTCACCAGCAGTAGGTTGTGGTGTTTCCTGCATGAGACACGCCCACCATGTTGGTTACTATGGCAATTCTACCATACTATCATGATATTCATCCCATGCACATATACAGTATAAAATACAGTATGTGCTTCCCATACTATACCCCACCCCTTTGTGACATGCCACTTCCTCAGCCCCACCCCCTCCCACGCCTTCTGCTCAGCCCCACCCACTTGCCCCACCTCCCCCAGTCCCTCCACTCACGGACAGAACACTAGTCGTGTGATGTATTCCTTGGGCATCTTTGGCAGTTGAATGGAGTACACATCCTTGGCCTCCAGGAGCCACATGAGGTGCTGGTCAGGGGGGCGGGTCTCCAGGTTGTTACGGACAACCCACACCTTCAGCAACCCACTTCTCTCCAGGTCTCTGGCCATCTGGTCTCGAGCTACTTGCTCATTGAAGGGACTGGGCTGGAGGGGGAAGGGAAGGAGGGGGAGGGGAGGGAAAGGGAGGGGAGATAAGGGGAGGGAAGGGGAGGGGAGGGGAGGGAAGGGGAGGAGAGGGGACGGAAGGGGAGGGAGGAGGGAGGGAGAGGGGAGGGGAGAGGGGGAGGAAGGGAGAAGGGGAGGGGAGAGAGGGAGAGGGGCAGGGAGAGGGGAGACGAGGGAGGGAGAGGGGGGAGAGGGGAGAGGAAGGGAGGAGAGGGGGGAAGAGAGAGGAGAGGGAAGTACATACCCGACTTATAATCTTACACAAGACTGACGTGAGATAATGAATGGGGAGTGTGTTACTAGGGCCTCCTTGTGTACTTGATTAGTGGACAGTGCTGGACACACCTCAGGTCCACCAGCAATGTCCAGCTCTGTGAGGTTGCTGACTATCTCACCAGCGAGCTCCAGTGGGTCTCGCCCTGGAGTGGGTAGGACAGACGGTAGAAGAGAGAGGGAGAGGTATCAGAAGAAGATACACACACTACTGCTGATGAATGAGAGAGAGGTGCGTTTCCCAAGCCGATCCACCCGTTACATTTAACTACATGGACATAATATTATGTAGATACATGATGAAGAAGATGATCTTTCTAGATAGTGTGTTTGTGCGCGCGCGTGTGTGTGTGTGTGTGTGTGTGTGTGTGTGTGTGTGTGTGTGTGTGTGTGTGTGTGTGTGTGTGTGTGTGTGTGTGTGTGCGTGCACCTTCAATTTTAGGTCGTTTTGCTTTAGCCTCGTCAGAGTGGAGGGAGGGTGGAGGGGGTCTGGGTGTGCTTTGAGAACCTGATAGGGGGGAGGGGAGAAGTGTTGTAGACAGGGGAGAGTTGTTGGGAAGGGAGAGGAGATGGGATACAGACATTGAGAGAAGAGTCACAACAAACAGAAACATAGAATGAGAACAATTTGATTAGAGACAGAGCGAAGGAGACAATACAGCGAAGGGTAATATACGTACACATACATACGTACGTGTGCAACAGTGTGTCTGTGTGTGGTATGGTGTGCATCCTCACCCGTCCTGTGCATCACGGGGGGGCGTGGTGATGGTGTGACGGCATTGCTGCTGCTGCTGTGGACACTGGGTGGGTCCTGCAGGACACTCGTCTGGGGGGAGTGGCTTGTAGCCGTTGCCGGGGACGGCGTAGGAAAGGGGCTAAGGTTGGGCATTGGGGAGGGCGTGAGGGTGTCTCGAAAGATGGAGCCTGCAGGTACATATGACAAGAGATGTTAGCAAGTGACAGCAGGTGACAATAAGTGACAAGAGGAGGAGACAGAAGGAAGGGACAGGGGGACAGTTGGGGGGATAGGTGAGGGAACAGGGGGACAGTTGGGGGGATAGGTGAGGGAACAGGGGGACAGTTGGGGGGATAGGTGAGGGAACAGGGGGACAGTTGGGGGGATAGGTGAGGGGGACAGGGGAGACAGGTGGGGGACAGGTAGGGAGGGATAGATGGGGGTGCAAGAACGCTCTCTAGTTTAAGACGGGTGTGCTGGACTGCTAGTCAAGTGAGGACTGGCTAGTGGATGATGGGGTGTGAGAGGTGTCATCTTCCTTCATGGGGAGGATGCATGGAGAGCCTTGCAACAGAGAATGTACTGCTTCCAAGCCTACGATAGCCACATGACTAGTGGAGCCTTTCTAGGTGGCTACACTGCCAAGTTTACAGCTTCAAGGAGGGTTCTTTTGGAAGCAAGAAGGCTTCTGTACCACTCAAAACAAGCTAGAGAGGACAGTGTCATTACATGCACATAAGTATTAACTCACCAGATGCCAGCTCCGTGGTCACCCTGGTGGCTGGTGTGCTCATGCTAGCAGCAGGGGAAGACCCCAGGGTGCGGTCACCTGCAGCTGCGTGAGGCTTAAAGTCCTCCCTCCATATGGGAGAGGAAGGAGAGTGCACCTCTGCCTCAAGCAGATCGAGGAAGCTGGGAGGAGGGAGGGAGGGAGGAGGGAGGGAGGAGGGAGGGAGGAGGGAGGGAGGAGGGAGGGAGACAGAGGATAAACAGAGGAACCAAAGGGACATGCACAGAGGCAGACAAGCTGTGTCCGTATGCGTCAGTGTGTGTGTAGTGTGTGTGTGTGTACGTGTGTGTGTGCATGTGTGTGTGTGTATGTGTGTGTGTACGTGTGTGTGTGTGTGTGTGTGTGTGTGTGTGTGTGTGTGTGTGTGTGTGTGTGTGTGTGTGTGTGTGTGTGTGTGTGTGTGTGTGTGTGTGTGTGTGTGTGTGTGTGTGTGTGTGTGTGTGTGTGTGTGTGTGCATGCATGTTTGTGTGTTGTGCATGCATGCAAGTCAACAGGCACTCCAATGTGCTCACTGTGGCAGTATGTTCAGTGCAAGGTTCCTCTTCTCTGGTGCCATCCTGTCCTGCTCAGCCCTAAACTTCTCCATGAGGTGCCTACGCATCACGCTAGAGGTGGAAAGGAGAAGGGTGCGACCAAACACATTGGTTGTCTCGTATCTGGGAAAGGATTCACATTGGACTGGGACATGGCAGAAACAGAGCCACCTGTGGTGGGGGAGGGGAAGAGAAAAGAGGGGAGGGTAAGATGAGGGGAGGAGGAAGGAAGGGGAGGTGAGGGAGGGGTGGGAATGGGGAAGAGCGGAGGGGAGGGATGGAGCAGCGAGAGTTAGAAGGAAAGCAGAGGCAGGAAATTCAAGATAAAAACAGAATGCAGACACGTTGTTGGGAAAAGAAACATGAACAAGAAGAGTGTTAGGGTTCACCTGAAAAAGTTTTGTTTGTAGACTTTGTGGTCATCTTCTGGGACAGTGACCTGGTGGGCATGAGGTGTCTCCAACCGAAACTGGTTGAGGTACTTTAGGAAGAGCCGTGCTGCATTGTACCGAGCGTTCCACTCAGAACTGGGCAGCTGGCCAAACTTGTGTAGAACAAAATTAATGACAGCCTGAGTGCATTGGATGTGTGTGTGCGTGTGTGTGTGTGTGTGTGTGTGTGTGTGTGTGTGCGTGTGTGTGTGTGTGTGTGTGTGTGTGTGTGTGTGTGTGTGTGTGTGTGTGTGTGTGTGTGTGTGTGTGTGTGTGTGTGTGCATGTGTAATCGTACAAGGCCAGGTAGTGATTCATGAAGTTGTTAGGAAGGAAGAGCGAATGGGAATGTTAGATTAAGCAACCTCAACCTCCATCTCCACACACACACACACACACACACATTCACATGTCACTCAACACACACACATTATAAATATACGCGACACAAGTAGTGTGTGTTGATCCCACATACCACCGGCCCTCTAGCTCATCACCTGTGCAATGGAAGGCTTCTCAAAAGGGGGCGGAGTCAACCCATCCCCCACCAAAGGGGGAAGCTTAGCCTTAAGCAGGTTCTTCCTCAGGAACTCGTAGAGGTAGCCATAGATTGTTTTAGACTCTGCCTCCTCCTTACTGCTCTTGACTAGAGAGAGTAGGCATTCTATGTCGCACACTCGCATGAGGACCCTACCCGGGGAGGGGGGGGGGGGGGGGGGGGGGATATGTGTAACAACATGGGCTATGCTTGCAATATTAATGCTTGACAGTACACAGTGCTACTGTTTCCTGGCCACACCGTGCACATTGCAGTTAACTATGTGAATGCAGCTTATACAGGAAAGGACATGCGCGCACGCACGCACGTACGCATAGGCCTACGCACGCACACACACACACGCACGCATGCACGCACACACGCACGCACACATGTATTGATTTGGTTTCCAGTGGAATATGAAGAACACGAGAATCTAACACTACCACATTGCATGCAATCAGTTGGAATACACAAACAAGTGCAATGAATGTGAACTAACTGTCCATCAAACACCCAAATAACTCATTTCACCAACATGTGTGAACACACACACACACACACACACACACATACGTACGTAACAATCGCAAATGCACACAGTACTCACCTGTCCAGTTCCTCCATGCCCATCTCAATCAAAGGTCTGATGTGCACGTCCATGGGATGGCGGCACTGACTGCACAGCTCCAGAGGGGACACGTGGCTGCTCACTGCTCTACTGCTACGCCAGCCAATACAGGCACACCCACCATCATACTGGAGTAGGGAACACACACACACACATTGTAATGTAATGTGATATAGGAGCCCATGCATGCACGCACGTATGCACACACATGCTACACTATACCTCACACACACCACTGCATCACACCCACCCACCCCACACACACCCATATACACACACACACACACACACACACACACACACACACACACGCACGCACACACACACACATGCACGCACGCACGCACACACACACACACACACACACACACACACACACACACACACACACACACACACACACACACACACACACACACACACACACACACACACACACACTTCTTATAACATATTGCGATATAGAAGACACACATATTGCACATAAGTATTGCGGTCATCAGATATAACATTATAGCTACGTACATTGACAGCCCATGCACAGAAACTCGCAAATTCAGTTATACCCTAGACTATTGAGCGAGGTACGCAAGGTGCCTCAAAACATATTGCGACACAACAGAAGACACTCGCGTCGCATTGTGATTGTTCAAAGTATACGTAGAGTGAATGACTTATGTGTATTGGTGGCGCTCACTTTACAGGGACAGTAAGCAGCTATCTTTTCTACTTTCTTTGGTTTTGGAAATGACTTCCACTGGCTCTTCTTCTGAGAAGTCTTGGAAGAACTGGAAGACGCTTTCTTTAGGTCTTTCGCGACGGGTGAATCTCTGCCCCCCAAGGAGGCCATTTTTCTACCCTGACAAAATGGCGGATAGAGTTGAGCGCGAGAATGTAATTCGCAAGTCTGACGGTCTGTACATTCAGAGCAGTCAGAGGGCTGACGGCTCTTGGCGAAAGGAGAGAAAGGTTAGGGAGGGATACATTCCTCAGGATGAAGTCCCTGTGTACAAGCCACGTCATCGCAAAGAGATGGAATGTCTTGCCTCACTTCCACCACCTGGGATGAGCGAAGAGGAGCTAACTATCGCAAGCAAGCCGAAAACCAAATCTCAGAAGAAGAACGAGAAGAGAAAGCAGAAGAAAAGTCAGGCGAAAGTGGAGGGGGAAGACGGTGATGTAGATATAGTGTCAGCAACTGAGAGGCTCCATATTCATGACTCAGAACAACAGGACATGAGCCGAGCAGTGGAGCTAACTCCAACGGACCCAGATCCTGACTGTGAGCCAAATCAGGACAGGGAAAAAATAAAGACCATTCGCGCACTAAAGAAGCGGCTAAAACAGATTGAGGAGCTTCAAGCCAGAATTGACTCTGGGGAACAACTGGATAAGGATCAGCAGGCAAAGCTTGCAAGGAAAGATGCCATCATGGCAGAATTACTTGCAGTGGAGCATAACTAACTAATATGCTCAGACACAGATACACACATGTACATACACACACACACACACACACACACACACACACACACACACACACACACACACACACACACACACACACACACACACACACACACACACACACACAGCCATGTGGTTTGTGGTACTATTGTGTACATATATTGAAATGTGATGTGAGAGTGTCTGGCTGTACTCCAGAGTCCAGTAGTAATGGGGTGACGAGACATACAAGATCATGACCACTGACACACTGAAACTTTGGGGAAGTCCCATGTCATAATCACCTACAGGTCGCTGAATTTTAAAGAAAGCAGGTAGCTATGTGCAACTCAAAAGGGTATCTATGTGGTTGTTATGCAGTTTGCTGACCAATTCAAATATAACTGGATATATAAATTGCAAGCAAATTTTTGGGATTATATTGATTGATTGCTAATGTCCATCATATCAGTACATGATAGATAAGCTTTGGGCCATACTGTTTCATCACTTGATTTTTTAGATGTACTAGCTGAATACCTGCCCTTCGGGTGGGTTCCCAGCAAATCATTAGAAATTTGAGCGTTGAACCAATGAAAACCGTATATTAAAGAGAAGCTTAACACTAACAATCTGTTGTGCACAAAACGATAGCTGGCTGGGTGCAATATGCGAAGCGGTGGTGGTGGCACTGCGATCATCGGTACCTTTCGCCTGGTACCTCGGTCGGCCCTTCATGCAAAAGTGACAGTGTGACAACAGTCGCTCAGGAGCGCTCTGGTGGCACAGCAGTCGTGGGTTTTGAGAGTTGAGATGTAGGTGCCTTGACGGCACTAGTAAATGTGATCCAATCGTATTTATAACAGTACTTCCACCAGCTACAACCATTGTGGTTCCAGAATCTCACACTTTTAAACAGATACACATACTAATGTACCTATATAAATTAAGCAATCTGTGCACAAACTTCTCACAAATGTGTGGTGAGTTTTTGTAGAGAGCCCTTACAGTCAGTTGATCGAACTGACGCAGCTAGACTCACACTTGAGGCAGCTATCACGACAGTCAACAATCCTCACCAGGATGCTCCTCCTGTTGCCATGACTGGTCCACTTCCTAGGCTGTACAATAGTTCTTGTCCTATCACATCACATGCACACAATTTGAAGTACTATCAGCGACATTCACCTCGGATGTAGGAATGGCCTTTCTAGATCTGCTAGTTAATCACTGGTTGCAAAATTCCAAACCAGCCTGTTACGTCTGAAACCTGAGATTGGGGAGGGGAGAGGAGGGAGAGGGGAAGGGAGAGGAGAGGGGAGGGGGAGGGGAAGGGGAGGGAGGAGAGGAAAGGGGAGGGGAGGGGAGGGGAGGGGGAGGGGGAGGGGAGAGGGGGAGACAGATGCTCCAAACTATAGAATATCAGCCAGCATGAGTAAATATGTAACTCCCAAGGTATTTAAACAAGAATACATCAATGGAAGAGCCACAGACAGCAGTATCACCTTTATCAGGGAGTGCTTATCCGTGTGGCACACACTGATGGAAGTGTTTGACAGCATGACTTTTGGTGCATTGAGAGAACAAGAGATTAGACTTAGTGCAAACATGGTTTCTATGTACAAAACAGAAAAGAATGTGTATGGTGTGTGTATGTATATAGACAAGGATGTAATGTTTTTTGTTTGCATATTACTAATACCAAGTTGAAGGATTCTAAAACACTTAATTGCATGACCGCAGCTTGTAAACTGTTTGATGTGTGCTCATAAGTGGAGTCTGCCCTTACAAGGGTGTAGCCAGGAATCTGTGAGGGGGGGTTCGAGTACCAAGAATGAAGTCTCCGTGTACAAGCCGCATCATCACAAAGAGATGGAATGCCTTGCCTCACTTCCGCCACCTCGGATGAGCGAAGAGGAGCTAACTATCGCAAGCAAGCCGAAAACCAAATCTCAGAAGAAGAACAAAAGAGAAAGCAGGAGAAAAGTCAGGCGAAAGTGGAGGGGGAAGACGATGATGTAGATATAGTGTCAGCAACTGAGAAGCTCCATATTCATGACTCAGAACAACAGGACATGAGCCGAACAGTGGAGCCAACTCCAACGGACCCAGATCCTGACTGTGAGCCAAATCAGGACAGGGAAAAAATAAAGACCATTCGCGCACTGAAGAAGCGGCTAAAACAGATTGAGGAGCTTCAAGCCAGAGTTGACTCTGGGGAACAGCTGGATAAGGATCAGCAGGCAAAGCTTGCAAGGAAAGATGCCATCATGGCAGAATTACTTGCAGTGGAGCATAACTAACTAATATGCTCAGACACAGATACACACATGTACGTACACGTGCACAAACACGCGCGCGCGCGCACACACACACACACACACAAACACAAACACACACACACACACACACACAGCCATGTGGTTTGTGGTACTATTGTGTACATATATTGAAATGTGATGTGAGAGTGTCTGGCTGTACTCCAGAGTCCAGTAGAAATGGGGTGACAGAGAAACTTAACACTAACAATCTGTTGTGCACAAAATTATAGTTGGCTGGGTCACTAGGCGGAGCGGTGGTGGTGGCACACTCTACGGTACCTTTCGCCTAGTACCTCGGTCGGCCCTTCATGCAAAAGTGACAGTGTGACAACAGTCGCTCAGGAGCGCTCTGGTGGCACAGCAGTCGTGGGTTTTGAGAGTTGAGATGTAGGTGCCTTGACGGCACTAGTAAATGTGATCCAATCGTATTTATAACAGTACTTCCACCAGCTACAACCATTGTGGTTCCAGAATCTGGCGCTTTTAAACAGTTAGACATACTAATATGCGTGTATAAATTAAGCAATCTGTGCACAAACTTCTCACAAATGTGTGGTGAGTTTTTGTAGACAGCCCTTACAATCAGTTGATCAAACTGACGCAGCTAGACTCACACTTGAGGCAGCTATCACGGCAATCAACAATCCTCACCAAGATGCTCCTCCTGCTGCCAAGACTGGTCCACTTCCTAGGCTGTACAATAGTTCTTGTCCTATCACATCACATGCACACAATTTGAAGTACTATCGGTGACATTCACCTCGGATGTGGGAATGGCCTTTCTAGATCTGCTAGTTAATCACTGGTAACAAAATTCCAAACCAGCCTGTGAACACGTTTGAAACATGAGATTGGGGAGGGGAGAGGAAGGAGAGGGGAATGGGAGGTGAGAGGAGAGGGGGGAGGGGGAGGGGAGGGATGAGGGAAAAGGAGGAGGGGAAGGGGGAGGGGAGGAGGAAGGGGAGGGAGAGGGGAGGGGAGAGGGGGAGGGGAGGGGGGAGGGGAGGGGAGGGGAGGAGGGAGGAGAGACAGACGCTCCAAACTATAGAATATCAGCCAGCATGAGTGATTATGTAACTCCCAAGGTATTTAAACAAGAATACATCAATGGAAGAGCCACAGACAGCAGTATCACCTTTATCAGGGAGTGCTTATCCGTGTGGCACACACTGATGGAAGTGTTTGACAGCATAACATTTGGTGCATTGAGAGAACGAGAGATTAGACTTAGTGCAAACATGGTTTCTATGTACAAAACAGAAAGAATGTGTATGGTGTGTGTATATATAGACATGGATGTAATGTTTTATGTTTGCATATTTACTAACACCAAGTTGAAGGATTCTAAAACACTTAATATTGCGTGACTGCAGCTTGTACACTGTTTGATGTGTGTTCATAAGTGGAGTCTGCCCTTACATGCATGTGAGTGATGTTCCTCTTGAAATGCAGGTGTTTATGCTCATCTTTACACATAGATACAATAGGTAAAATGGAGCCAGATCTTCATTCCTCAGTCCTGCCCACAACACGATTGGTTGGCGGGAACAGACTTTGGACCTCATCGCGAGTGAGGTCCGGCTGATTGGTTGACTTTGTTTGACCGATTATTACGTATACGTAGTACTGTCTACTGCTATGGAAAATGCTATTATAATAATATGCGTTCATGTGAGACTTTTTGTGCTATTATTTATCACAGGTAGCTAGTGAGCATGAGTGCCTGTATGTATTCATTTCTGTTAGGCCCAATGGTCTGTAACCTTTGTGAATGTAATTATTGTGAAAGTTAGTTTAAGTGAAGTCATTACCACTTTCATGAGAAGTCTTCCTTCCAGTACCATCAGGAGCGTGACCCTGATGAATGGATGACCCTGACCATCTTTGCAACTAAATTCACACATTAAGAGCCAGCGCATTTGCCTGTGATTGTAACATGTTGTATGTGTAATCACTCCATATATCCTTATATAGGCTAGGGTGCACTCCTGCTGTGTGTGGATAGTTTTCAAAGGTGATCAATGAGTCGTGCATGGGTGGGGTAAGAAGCCACATGCAAAGTTTAAATTCCCTGTGTTTGTATATATGCAGCCAACAATGTGCACCATTCGGACTAGCCCAGAAGGTCGCACTTCCTTTGTGAGCTCTGTATTGCAATCACATCAGGGGAAGAGTCCCTTCAACAGAAGCCAACTAAAGGGCAAGCACTGGCAACTCTGCAGGATTCCCTGTGACCACATCCAGAAGTGGTGAGAGAGGAGAACAGAAGACTCCTGTTTCTAGTCTTAGAAAGGTGTACCTATAGCTGTTGCTCTTAGCCAATATATTTGGTGCTACTCAATACCCAAAAGCTCCACTGTCAGTGTGTGCGCAAGACCACAAAATGGCAGCCTCTGATGTCCTATTCAACAGTAATACCAAGCCAGTTTACTACAGTGGGACGCCGACTCGGTCCAGTCACTTGCAACAAGTACAAGTCCGCCTCGGTAGCACTGTGTGCGCCACTGCACTGCCAGCTAACAGTTTTGACTATGCCCTGTCTCTGGGGACCAACCCACTGCTGGAAGCAGTGCATCTTGCTCACACAAACCATCTCCCACTGACTCTCAGTCCGGCTGTGATGTGGAACTGCATTCTACAGGGAGTGGGGATCCACGCCAGAGTCACCAATAAGTCAATAGTGGCTACAAAGTTCACCAACACTGAAAAATGGTCTGAAACCGTTCCTGTGGATGGCTATGACAGTGATGGGGGTTTCTCGTGGGGGACTGCTGTGGGTGACCTCTCAAAGGCTGTGGCAGGAAGGATTCGTGAGGACTACCAAGACCATCTGTTCCCAGAACTGTCTGAGATGACCTTATCCCAATTGACGTGCTGGTCTGCTGCCCTCTCCAGTCCTCACCGCATTCAGAAGAAGCATCTCTTTACCACAGGAAGCAGGGATGGGGGAGTATCCGAGGTAGGTCTGGAGGGGACCTACGAAGACTGGGTCCTATTGAGGGACCACGTTCTGCAGGTCTTGAAGGATGTACACTATGACTTGGATTGGTGGGTGGACAGCCTCTGTCCCATTTTGGAGCAGTTTGTGGTGGCGGCAGATGGTGAGGCCGATCCTGGTTTCTGGAGTCGTATTTACAAGACAATACGAATACCAGGTGATAAACGGGATCCCTTCATCCACGGCTGGATCAATGTCTTCTTCCCCTACCTCGAGACAACTAGGGGGTTGTATGTGGCAAACGACTGGCCATACAAAGTGAAGACCAAGAGGCTCTGGGAAGCACCAACTTCAGTACAGTTTCCTTCCGGACTAACCTCACTGCCATTCTGCATCATGCAGGGCTCCAAGCAGTACAACTTCACCTTTGTGAGCGGTCTAATGGGGATAGCTCGAGATAGCCAGACTCGAGGGGTGCGGCCCAGGCTGGGATGGGCTGTGTACCAGAATTTTGCCCCCTCGAAGAAGACTCAACCTCAATCCCCACAAGGCACTGATGTGCCGCAGCAAGTGGTCGCGCATCAAGCCAACGGTTCAGTCAGTAACATGCCCGAGCCACCAGAGATCACCGTGGTGGAGTCAGACGTATAGCTCCACTTGGCAAAGCTGAATGTGAACAACTCCAATATAATGCATGTGTGAAGCGAAACAATTTTACATTATGCACACTTTCTTCCATTTTTGCATGGCCATGCATGCCTGTACTGTACATGTAGCTATTATACACTATTTCACTGTTATATGTATATATATAATATTATGCAATGCATAACAGCAAAATTTTTAAGAAAGCCCGGAGCTATGTGCATGCATGCATGGGTGCATGGAGATCAAAGAATTAAATTGAGTGCTTTATATACTGGGTGCATCCTGCAGCATGCTCCAAGCACTCTTAACACACTTTCAGCAATATCAGAAACAGAATACTGCATGCAGATCAAGAAGCCCAGCTGCCCGCCTGGCCTCACAATCGCGTCACTCTACACATGCACACACACACATCCATTACGAGCGGGCTAGGACAAGCGGTAAGGCAAAAGCATGCAATCAACATGCATGCACACACACCCAAACCGACTCATTAATAGAACCAATGACATTCACAAAATGAAGTGTAACAATAAATAAACCACAACCAGTGTCATACATACAACATGCAGACAAAGGCATTGATATACGTATATTACATTCATAGGTACATGAAGGTAGAGTGTCATAGCGCATGTATGCATACAATGAAAGAAACCTATAAGATACAGTCATGCAACAAGAGAATATCACATAAAACAGTCAATATTATTGGTGTCACCACCACCACCACGGTGGCAAGACTACCAAGCAAGTACTACCTACCACACAGCATGCGATCTGTACAGGAGCACGTCAAATGGAAGATTTTAAGAGGTGAAAATCACATCAAAGTCAGTTAGCAGTGTCTGCACCACGTTGTTCTGGACAGGTGCAAGAGATGCTAGCAAGAGGGGATTCTCTGTCCGCATCAAAGTGGGCCCAAAGACAATGGCAACGTTCTGGGCCTGCATCTTGTTTTCGTCGCTGTGTTCAATCACCCTGGAGGGGAGAAGGGAAGGGGGGAGACATTTAAAATACATTTGCACCATGTTAGTGTGGCGCAAATGTTGTGGTAGCTTCTCACACCCACCTTCTACGGAATGCCATGCCCCTCCCACTGCCCATGGAGTTCCCTACCCCTCACACCCATCTCCAATGGAGTACCCCACTCGTCCCCCTCCCCCTTCCAACTGAGTGCCC
Organism: Ianthella basta; assembly: GCA_964019415.1. Lineage (NCBI taxonomy): Eukaryota > Metazoa > Porifera > Demospongiae > Verongiida > Ianthellidae > Ianthella > Ianthella basta. Next base: position 5,778,508 of record OZ025880.1, on the reverse strand, counting down.
CACCCCTTTCACCTCCCACTGAGTGCCCCCTCCCACCTCCCACAGAGTTTCCCACCCCTCCCACCTTCCAAGGGCCGCCCCTCTCACCTCCCAAAGAGTGCCCCTCTCACCTTCCAAGGACCGCCCCTCTCACCTCCCAAAGAGTGCCCCTCTCACCTCCCAAAGAGCGCCCCTCTCACCTCCCAAAGAGCGCCCCTCTCACCTCCCAAAGAGCGCCCCTCTCACCTCCCAAAGAGTGCCCCTCTCACCTCCCAAAGAGTGCCCCTCCCACCTCCCAAAGAGTGCCCCTCTCACCTCCCAAAGAGTGCCCCTCTCACCTCCCAAAGAGTGCCCCTCCCACCTCCCAAAGAGTGCCCCTCCCACCTCCCAAGGAGTGCCCCTCCCACTTACTTCCTAAGATGAATGAGTAGCATCTTGAGCAGTTGGTAGTTGATTTTGGGCAGTTCTTTGACACACTTGGCCAGAGCAAACAGTCGCTTGTCCGTTTCTGCATTTCCTGCACAACAAATGCACACACACAAACACAACTCAGAGCACTCCCAGCAAGTGCCAGAGCTCAACCAACACCAGAATCCTCCAGTATCTTAACTTCAATAGAACAGCTACGTATGTAACAAAACATAGCTATATGCTCCAATTATATTGTTTTATACACATTTCTATGACATACGTACCACACTACCATAATATAATACATTCACTGGTGATCAGCCATTGACACACAGTGCTAGGGAAGGGGCTAGCGAGCTAGACTAGCCGGGCACTCACTGCTTGCATCAATGAACTTCTGGTACAGCGAGTTTGGAATAACAGGATCAGGTAGCTCTCTCAAGAAGAGCTTCAAGGCACCGGTGACCACGTTAATGTCCTCCCACTGGGCTGCTGACAGGTCGACAGCTTCCTCTGTGGAGGTGGGGATAAATGTAGATCAAAACAGAGCATATTCAGGTACACACTCAGTTCTTGGAGGAATCCACATATCCACACGCACACACCCAGACCCCCTCCTACACACACTGGACCATACCAACACCATACACCCTCATAACGAACCACTCCTCCCCCCCCCCTCCCACCTGTTACGACACCCGCCCACAAACCTTGGTCGACTTGGTATCGCAGTTTTGTCACTTCGGCTGCATTGCCAGACAGTCGGTAAATGCCCTGGGAGTCGAGTGCTCGTCGCTCAACCTCTTTGATACACTGGACAATGAACTTTGGGATAGTTGACTTCTCTCTGGCGCACAGCTTGTCCAAGGGACATCCAAACACTAGGGCTTGGTCTGAAAGGGGAGGAGGAGGGGTGGGGGTGGAGGGTGGGGAGGAGAGGGAAGGAGAGAGGAGGGAGGCAGAAGAAAGCCATGTATTCCATGTACATACAGTATAGCCTCACAAAAGTGTGTGTATTTCATGTATAGCCTCACAAGAGTGTATGTATTTCATGTATAGCCTCACAAGAGTGTATGTATTTCATGTATAGCCTCACAAGAGTGTATGTATTTCATGTATGGCCTCACAAGAGTGTATGTATTTCATGTATAGCCTCACAAGAGTGTATGTATTTCATGTATAGCCTCACAAAAGTGTATGTGTTTCATGTATAGCCTCACAAGTATGCACACTTGATGCAAAATCTCACCTTTGTAGATGCCCTTTAGCTTGAGTTGCTCCATAGTGCTCCTCCTGCCAACTAGTTTGTTCAGTCGCTCCCTCAAATTCTCTGCACACACACAGACAGACGGACGGACAGACGGACATATTGTAACCTCATGCTTTCCATCAAGTATATGAAAGTTAGCACCAAGTGAACAAGGCTATTGTCAGCCCCAGTGCACTCACAGCACTCCCCACCCGTCCCTGCTCAGTCAAGGTCACATGTAGCATGTGTGAATAATCAGTAGCTGTGCTTATCTCTTCCTACGTGCATGTATGACACACCCACACTACGCTCACACACACACACACACACACACACACACACACACACTGCATACAGTAAAAATCGTCACAACTCACTGGACTCTCTGCTGTCTGCCAAATCTTCTTCATCATCTGAATCTATCACAGAGGCACCTGGACAGGGAGGAAGGCAGGGATGAGCGCACACACACTAGCCCAGTGATACTGTATGTGTGTGTGCATACTGTACCCAATGGGGGTTCACTGGTAATACCTATATATGTATGTGTGTGTCATCAATGTACTGAGGCACATGTGGTTGTGTTGTGTGGATACTGCAGTGCTGGTGTGTGATGCACTGTTGTGTGTGTGTGCGTGGTGTGTGTGTGTGTGTGTGTGTGTGTGTGTGTGTGTGTGTGTGTGTGTGTGTGTGTGTGTGCGCGCGCGTGGTGTGTGTGTGTGTGTGTGTGTGTGTGTGTGTGTGGTGTGTGTGTGTGTGTGTGTGTGTGTGTGTGTGTGTGTGTGTGCGTGGTGTGTGTGTGTGTGTGTGTGTGTGTGTGTGTGTGTGTGTGTGTGTGTGTGTGTGTGTGTGCGCGCGTGGTGTGTGTGTGTGTGCGTGTGTGTGTGTGTGTGTGCGTGTGTGTGTGTGTGTGTGTGTGTGTGTGTGTGTGTGTGTGTGTGTGTGTGTGTGTGTGTGTGAGGTATAGTGTGGCGTGCAGGTGATATGTGATATGATGTATGTACGTATAGTGAAACGCAGAGGGTCACTCACTTGATTCTTTCCTCTTGTGCGATGGCTTTTTCGGTTGGTTCGGGGAGGCATTTGGGGAGGTGGGAGAGGAGGGAAGCTGGAAGGCAGTCGGGTTCTGCTTATACTCATCGTTCTGTGTGTAGTGACAAAGGATCGAATTCTCAAACTATCACAAAGCTATGCCAGTGTGTAGCACAGTGCAACACACAACAATAGGGTACACACACACTGTACATGTATGTACACAAAGTATACAGATATGCACACAACACACATGGACACACAGGGACACACACACGCACGCACACACACACAGCACACACGGGACACGTACGCGCACACAACACACACGGGGACACACACACACACACACACACACACACACACACATCCTCACTCACCGCTTTCTCAATAGCCCTGTATATCCCAAGGTACCAGTCATCCATCATCTTCTGGTTGTCAGCCTGAAGGTAGAACTGCTCTCCAAACTGTGCAGAGACTTCCAACACAAACTTCCTCTTCAAAGCTGTCGTGGCCACCTTCACAGTTGCATGTACGAGACAAAACGTGCTTTGTGGCTTTGCATTGGGCTGTGCCATTGGGAGGGGAGGGGGGGAGGGGAGGGGAGAGGGGAGGAGAGAGGGAGGGGAGGATGGGAGAGGGGAGGGTAAACAAGAATGCAATTAGCATCTAGAAATGAATGAGCGTGTGTCTTGTGTGCCAGACGTCAAGATTCGAGAGAGCACTGAGAACATCATCGTCCCATGCACACAACGGTGCCAAGTGGATGTCATGCAATCCCAGGTTGCCCACCTCTGTGTTGGCCCATCCAGTAGCCCTTGTGACTGCAACAGCTTTAGTACATGTGAAGTAAGCAGACAATGAATTTCAGTTGACTAAATATATAGCCTTATATTGTGCATTGGCGAATGTGCATGATGTACAATCATAAAATATACTTCAAATTGCATCACTTGCACCCACTGTCGGTTGGTGCTCCTGTGAGGGAGGGAGGAGAGGGGGTGGAGTGCAAGCTGTGCCGCTGTACACTCGAAATGAAGGGACTACAGTAAAGGGATGAAAGAAGTGTTCTGCTTTGATGTGGGCACTCTGTAGGTTTGTGCACATCAAAGAAGTCTCTTTCTTCCTACTGTGATGGAATGATTTTGACATTCCAAGTGTGTGTGTGTGTGTGTGTGTGTGTGTGTGTGTGTGTGTGTGTGTGTGTGTGTGTGTGTGTGTGCGGGTGCATTTGGTGTGCATTTGTGTGTGCTTACAGTGAGTGTACCAATGTGTGTGAGAGCTTTTTGTACATGTACACATATGTGTATGTGTTTGACTGTCTGTCTGTCTGTCTGTCAGTTGTGTGTACGTGTGGGTAGTGTACATAATGGCATCTAAGTACCTTTTCCCATTGGACTCAAACAACTTCTTCCTATTCAGGTATCCGTGTCGGGTCTGCAGAGTCAAATGGATCCCACACCATTTCCTCAAACGTATTCAAGGAGAAAACTTCACTAGATTCCCAACTAACGCACAGTACACAGTTGTAAATGCATTGCTACAAAATGGCTGACTAAATATACTTTGAAGCAACTGACAGAAAGATATACACATACACACAGACACGCATGCATGCACACTGCAAACACACACACACACACACACACACACACACACACACACACACACAACTCACCAAAGTGTCATCCTGTGAAAATCCAAATGGGTTGGTGGTTAAGACGTCCGCAGTTGCACTGCCAGTGGACTGTTGTAACAGACAGAACAAAAACATGTAAACACAACAAAAACATGTAAACACAACAAAAACATGTAAACACAGTTCATACAATGACTGTTGCATGCACAACCATAAAACACAGAAATGGTTTCACCTTCGTCTTCTCCCCTTCTGTTCTGTCCTGGCAATCAGCTGGTACACTGAATTGTCTCTGTGGACCATCAACTGGCATCTCCAATTGAGGAACACCTGAAGAGCTGGGTCCATTTTCAGTTCCATCGCAGCTCTAAAGGGGAGTGGAGGGGAGGGAGTGGAGGGGAGTGGAGGGGAGGGGAGGGGAGGGGAGGGGAGGGGAGGGAGTGGAGGGGAGGGAGTGGAGGGGAGGGGAGGGAGGGGAGGGAGGGGAGGTGAGGGAGTGGAGGGGAGGGGAGGGAGGGGAGGGGAGGGGAGGGAAGAGGAGAGAAGGAGAGGAGGGAGGGGAGGCAAGAGGAGGGGAGGGAGGGAAGGGGAGAGGAGGGAAGAGGAGAGAAAGGGAGAGGAGGGAGGGGAGACAAGAGGAGGGGAGGGAGGGGAGGGGAGAGGAGGGGAGGAGAAGGGAGGGGAGAGGAGGGGAAGAAGGCACAAGGTTTCCTGTGAACTCATTACCATTTTCTCCACATCCCACAAAAAAGCAAGCACACAAACATGCTACAGTACTTACCAGGGATTCAGGCTCCTCTTCTGGAAGCTCTTTCAACGACAGCTGCGGGTTAGCCATACTGTAGTAGTGACGCTGTCCAGTTGAGGTTATGACAAGGGCCCACTGAGGAGGAAGTGGGAGAGACGGGAGAGAAAATGGTACGGATAAGAAGGAAGGGAGGATAGGTATAGGGGAGGGGAGGGGAGGGGGAGGGAAGAGGGAGGGGAGGATAGGTAGAGGGGAGGGCAAGGGGAGGGAAGAGGGAGGGGAGGATAGGTAGAGGGGAGGGCAAGGGGAGGGAAGAGGGAGGGGAGGATAGGTAGAGGGGAGGGCAAGGGGAGAGAAGAGGGAGGGGAGGATAGGTAGAGGGGAGGGCAAGGGGAGAAAGGGAAGTGAAAGGTAAGCAAACTCTAAAGTCTTTGCAGTATGTATACCTCTAATACAGAACACACACACACACACACACACAGAGACACACACACACACACACACACACACACACACACACACACACACACACACACACACACACACACTGCACGTACAATACACACAGAGAGAAAGCCAGATACACACCAAATTCACAGATACACACCAAACTCACAGACACTCACACACACAGCCACAGCCTACAGTCCACCCACCCACCTTCTCCTGGGTCTTAATGTTGATGTAGATGGGCTGCCCAAACGGGTTTACTTCTTTAAGCCAGCCTCTGGGAATGGAGTGCTAACACACAGGCACAAGGAAAAGGAAGTAAGCGCTGTTGAATAGTGCCACGTCAAATCACTTTCAAAGTGTTACTTTCAGTTATACAGGGAATACAGGTGGACAGTGGGGAATCCCCACACAGAAGGCAAATTCCCACACATACCTATGTGCTCAGAATACATAATAGTTAAATACTGTATGCTACACTGTACTGTGAAGGGGAAGCCCCATGAATAATTAATGTCGTCCCAACACTGTATTCAACTGTTAATTTGAGCAATATGCCATGAGTGAGCAGTAATTGAAAGTGTTATGTCCATCTTAATCACATCTTCTCCTTAATATATTCCCTTTGCCTCTCTTTAAACCTATACTTGTCAGTCTGTCATCACTCCTTTGTGGCTCTCTAAGGCTTTAGAACACGTGTGTACATTAGGGGTGCACGATGTACATACACATACATACATGTAGGTACAGTATAATATGTGTATATGTACACATAGACACAATATCATGCGTGTGTACCTGTGCACATATGTACATAGGCACATACTTTATAATGTGTGTATGCACATATGGGTACAATATAATGTGTGACATGTACACGTAGCAGGGGTGCTTTTGTGTGTGTGTGTGTGGGGGGGGGGGGGGGGGGAAGGGGCATTTGCCCCCTTTAGCGACAGTACATGAATAGTCTTGCCCCTCTTGGAAATCTAGAAATCTAGCAAGACATATGTCAACATAATATCACCCCCCCCCCCTCTCCCTTCTTTCTTCTTGGAACATCAGTCTGTTTCATGAACTGACTACTGAGGCATGTTGTCTGCCATTTTGTTGATCAAGAGGAACACATTTTCTGAGTATCATTTCTATTTGCCGACATTTCAATCAGCCATAACTACCCCCTTCCTATTTCTTGTACAACTTGACATTACTATTGTGAGCATGTCTATCAAACTTGTATGTATTTATACATATTTCCTATGCAATGTCTGTCATAATGTGATTCATAACTTTATGTCGTTCATTTGCAAACCTCTCTCTCTATCTCCATGTCAAAGAGGAGTATAATTATAAAATAACCCTTAAAATATTATAAGACAGTAGAAATTCCATTCTAATGCAAGCCTACAAATTGTGTGACTGTGTGACCAGTTTGGCAAATTTATCATCAAATCAATATTATTTTTATAACCAGGATGTGGCTGCGGTATCATTTGGAGGTTCAGCTTTGCTTCACCATACGTACCTATATTATTCCCCTTCCCTTCCAACACACATGTATCCTCCCTTGATACTGTACAAGAGATACATGTGGTAAAGATATCCAACTTCACGGCTCACAGGAAAGAGGCGACGGGAGGAAAACTAGCTGAGACCATTGAGCTCAAACTTAGGGCTTACGCTCTATCGAGAAGTTTCAGTCATGCAAGCCACCAATCCCGGCCACAGCAATTTGCCCTCCATCGCCTTAAGTAACTGCTATGGGCAGGCTGCAATGCTGCTACCACTTGAAACCCATGCCTCAAGGTTGTACTGTATCCTGGTGAGCTCAGCGGACCACTAGCTTGTTGTGTGGTCCACGAGTCTGATGGATGGCAGTAGGGCAATGTACTCTATTTCGCTATGCAATAGTTAGCACAAGTCATGAGATCGAGCTCAATGGTTGCAGCTAATTTTACTCATGTTGCCTCTTTCCCTTGAGATGTGAAATTAGATATCTTTGCCACACAGCACAGACACTTACCAACATAAAAGGTACACATATCATGTTTGAGTGCGAAATGTATAGCATATCTAACACTCCACATCACACGGTTACCTTGGTAACATGATACATGTATATTGTGATATAATTATGCCTACATATCCTCCTATCACTCAACACACTGCCCGGCTGCTCCCCCCTCCCACCCACCTTGCGCCTCCTTGTGCTCCCCTTCGGTTTCATCCACGAGGAAATCTGAGTGCTGACGTTGAAGTAGTAGGTCTTTCCATCTTCTGTGCGGTACTCCTTCCAGCCTGATGGGAGGGGCTCTTCAGACCCACCCACTGGTGCCACAGGAGCGGCTTCGGTAGTCTGTGAAGTGAGGGTGCCGGGCTTAGCAAGATGGTCATATAGTGCATCCTGGAGAAGGGAGGGGAGGAAAGGAGAGGGGAAGGGAGGAGAGGGGAGGAAAGGAGAGGGGAAGGGAGGAGAGGGGAGGAAAGGAGAGGGGAAGGGAGGGGAGGAAAGGAGAGGGGAAGGGAGGGGAGGGGAGGGGAGGGGAGGAGAGGGGAGGGAGGGGAAGGGAGGGGAAGGAGGGGAAGGGAGGGGAGGAGAGGGGAGGGAGGGGAAGGGAGGGAAGGGAGGGGAGGGGAGGAGAGGGGAGGGAGGGGAAGGGAGAAGAGGGGAGGGGAGGGGAGGAAAGGAGAGGGGAGGGGAGGGGAGGGGAGGAGAGGGGAGGGGAGGGAAGGGGAGGGGAAGGAGGGGAAGGGAGGGGAGGGGAGGGGAGGGGAGGGGAGGGAGGGGAAGGGAGGGAAGGGAGGGGAGGGGAGGAGAGGGGAGGGAGGGGAAGGGAGAAGAGGGGAGGGGAGGGGAGGGAAGGGAAGGGAGGAGAGGGAGGGGAAGGGAGGGGGAGGGAGGGGGAAGTTGGGAGAGGGACAGTGGTCAAAAATGGAACAAAAGGGACCAATTGAAGCCTACACAAGTCTGACAATATCAGACAACACTTTCCATAGTGTGACAGCTTTACCTGATATACAGCATAGTGAAATAGGGGGGCAACCTCTGAAACAATCAGGCAAAGGAATGCACAACACCTGCTTGCTTAACCACATACACAGTGTTGAGCACTCTTCACCTTCCTCCTACCTCCTGATAGTACCATATACGATAGGTCAACACTTTGCAATATTGCTAAAGATGCACATTCTACAGGAAGGCCATTCACAGCCATTGAATGGTGCGGATGGCTTCAATATCTCACAATCATGAAGAGCCACGTGCCAAGCAAGTATTTGCATTTCAGAAGGGAAGTGTAAGCACAATGGCAACTTGTGTGGCTGTGCCTTCAGCTCTGAATAGATATCAACATTAGGTATGTGTATGCAGCTGATGCTCGCCATCTCCCTCTCTATCTCCCTCTCACTCTTCCTCTCGCTCTCCCTCCCTCTCCCTCTCCTTCCCTCTCCCCTCCCTCTCCTTCCCTCTCCCCTCCCTCTCTCCCTCTCCTTCCCTCTCTCCCTCTCCCCTTCCTCCCTCCCTCTCCCTCTCCTTCCCTCTCCCCTCCCTCTCCTTTCCTCTCCCCTCCCTCTCTCCCTCTCCCCTTCCTCTCTCCCTCCTTCCCTCATGCCCCCAACACCCCATCTCTCACACACAAGATACAGCCACTAGGAATGTGCATACATTACTTGTAAATGAACTGACACCTGAACTGACTGAACTACTGTTCTGATTCGATTAGAGTATGCACATCCTGCCACATTCCCTGCACTTCCTACTAATGCTAGTTCCATGAAATGTCATCACACAACTGCCCCGGTTTCCTACAACCAGCCGCTCTCTGCTGCACACCACACATTGCTCAACTGAGACATCATTCACAATATAGAACTAGACACTGAACCAAACGGATATCACTTGAGAGGGAGACAAGTGTTCCATGAAAGAATGTTGTAGAATCAATTTCCTAATACCATGAATACTGTTCTATTTGGAGTTACATGTTTGATGAAGTATGGTTGCCCTGGTAACGCCATAAATAATACCACAACACACACAAGCATTCACAATACATCCCTCACAATACTGTATATACACACAATACATACTGTACAACTCTCATACCTACACTGTACGTATATGCACCTCATGTTGCCCACCTCATACCATCCCACACCCCTCACACCCTACACCCTCCCACACCCCTCACACCCCTTAAACTTCCCACCCCTCACACCCCCCAAACCTTCCCACCCCTCACACCCCCCAAACCTTCCCACCCCTCACACCCCTCAAACCTCCCCACCCCTCACATCCCTCAAACCTCCCACACTCCTCACCCTCCCACCCTCCCATACTCCTCCCACACCCCTCCCACACACCCTACAGCCCTCACATCACTCACTCAATTCCTTAACTTGCCTTACATTCACAACCCA
>OZ025880.1:5761084-5763584 GCA_964019415.1 Ianthella basta | reverse complement strand
GGCGGTGAAAGAAATGGCCCGGGGCTATCTCCCCTAGTTTTGGGAACGTTCTCGTATATACTGTCTCCTTCTAGTGAGCTTGACTCTCCCAAGTGCATTCCACGAGGGAGAGAAGATTTTCTTGGAACTTCATCTAAACTTCTTGTTGGTTTGACGCCGCTCTTCACCTCCTGGACATAAGTGGCAGGGACGTACAGGTCCTCTGACACTGCTCCCTGCTTCCTCCTAACGTGCCACCAGTCTGAGGTCGCCTTGCTCAGGAGGTTGAATGACTCCCCTTTCTTAATGCTGATGGTCTGACCGTTGTGGTCGTAAGTGTAGTCAAACTTGGCGATAACGCTCGAGGGCGCTTCCATGGCGCTGCCCAAGGCGTACGCGGCAATGAAGTAGCAGTTGGGAGCTCCAGTTAGCCCCACTGGCGTTCCGTTCGTTCCACTAGGGTGGACTTGTTCTGCGTGCTGGGAAGAGGAAAGAGGGTAGGGGTTAAGATGGAAGGCGAAAATCGATACACAACAGAGCAAGTCAGAAACAAATGGGTACTTCTTTAGTTCGCTAAAAGAGCCTCAGAACCGCCAGCATACTGCGTAGAGGATTTGGCGCTGTTACAAAAACCACTGCTCCAGCCATCAAACGCGATACTATAAACCGCACACACGACTCAATGCTACCCCAAAGGACTGCAGTCGCCTTACCAGGGACATTCTCTGATACTCCTGTATGCAAAGCGGCAACTTACTGCGTCTGAAGTCAGCAGGTGAAGTCTTGTACTCCCCGCACTCCCGTCTGCAAAGGCCGTGGCACGCGCACGCCCCCTATTCCGTATATGGAGAGAGGAAAACCATTCATCCCCGGTGGCCTGATAGAGGGCGGGTCCAGAGAAAAGAAACGTCATCTGACGTCAGGTGCATAAGCCGTTTGAGCACAAAATACACGAGACAGCACAAACCTACTGTGCTTGGAATCCTCGTGTCTGGAGAAGTGAAACATGGTACGTAAAGCAATGTCTTTAGGAGTTGATAGCTGCCTTTGTTAATAGCTTATGGTTAATGTGGTCATTTCATGACTTGGGTCCATTAGCTAACTGTTGAATATCAGTGGAACCATTTGTAAGCAGTGTGTGTGTGTGTGTGTGTGTGTGTGTGTGTGTGTGTGTGTGTGTGTGTGTGTGTGTGTGTGTGTGTGTGTGTGTCTGTGTGTGTGTGTGTGTGTGTGTGTGTGTGTGTGTGTGTGTGTGTGTGTGTGTGTGTGTGTGTGTGTGTGTGTGTGTGTGTGTGTGTGTGTGTGTGAGTGTGTGTGTGTGCGTGTGTGTGCATGCTTGCATGCATGCGTGTGTGTGTGCCATGTGGAGTGGAATAAATCAGGCGGGCTGAACATCAAAGGAAATGTGTAGCAGTTATATCTCATACCACTCAAGGACATCCTGGGCGATATAATTATATATCAACCAGGATGTGGCTTATATTTGTCAGGATATGGCAAGTCCAGCTAATTGGTTGGAAATACAGCTAGTTTGAACCTAAGGCGGACCACGGCTTTCCATCCTCAGGCTGAGCCTCGATGCTGCGCTGCCTCCGCAGAAAGCTATTCTGGCAGGCCTACAGGGTATAGGCCTACCTCTCGCTGGAGCTCTTCTGTTCCTCTTGCCACTATTCCAAGGTACTCAATGCCGGGTTGTCGCTTCTTCGTGTTCACTGGTACGCAAACGTTTCCATCCTCCCTGCATGACGATAGCTATAGGAAGGCGAAGACGATAGCTACCTAATGAGCTACAGTATGTCTTCATCGAGGGAGGCTTCTTCGGAAGTCATGACCGCTCATCAGCTTCGGTCCTGTTGCAGCAGCCCCACTCGCTGTGCCAATGCGGCTCTCCCATTCGTTGCTCCTGTACGCATCCTAGAATTGGCGGAAACATCTCGTTGCCCGGGCTACAAATTGGCTAACCCATGGCTCCTTTGTGGCATTACCGAGGTGGTCAATTTATAACACCCAATTAGTTTGTACTAATACTGCATTTGTCTTCATGCTTCTCTCCCCTAGTCTATCTTTGAGTACAATGGGGCAGCCATTATTGCAATGAAAGGCAAGGATTGTGTTGCCATAGCAGCAGACAAGCGGCTGGGAGTGCAGGGGCAGACGGTTTCCATGAATTTTCAGAAGATATTTGAAATGAACGATAAGCTCTATCTTGGATTGCCTGGTCTTGCCACAGATGTGCAAACAGTGTAAGTGCAACTGTACGTACAGTCAGTGTGACTGGACGTACCGGCCTGTGTGCGTTGTGATGTGGTGTGTCCATTCCTAGTCTCCCATAACATATACGTAGCTAGCCCTCTCCTTGCTTCCTTATCTGGAAACAGCGACAACTGCAGAAGGCCTCTGTTAGGCAAATGTTTCACCTATGGGAGGGTATCTGATTATTTGATGTTCTCAGCAGTAAATGTATGTAGTTTAAATTAGGTGCACCGAACCACTAGTCATGTCAAGGCGGATAGTAGATGGT
>OZ025880.1:5736084-5756084 GCA_964019415.1 Ianthella basta | reverse complement strand
ATCTCCTTTCATGTCTATGCAGGAACCAGATGACTTGTTTGAGACAATATCACAGGCTCTGCTAAATGCGGTTGACAGGGATGCCCTCAGTGGTTGGGGAGGAGTGGTCCACATAATGTGAGGAGAGGGGTGTGGTCCACATAATGTGAGGAGAGGGGTGTGGTCCACATAATGTGAGGAGAGAGGGTGTGGTCCATGTAATGTGAGGAGAGGGGGTGTGTTCCACATAATGTGAGGAGAGGGGTGTGGTCCACATAATGTGAGGAGAGGGGTGTGTTCCACATAATGTGAGGAGAGGGGTGTGTTCCACATAATGTGAGGAGAGGGGTGTGGTCCACATAATGTGAGGAGAGGGGTGTGGTCCACATAATGTGAGGAGAGAGGGTGTGGTCCACATAATGTGAGGAGAGAGGGTGTGGTCCACATAATGTGAGGAGAGGGGTGTGTTCCACATAATGTGAGGTGAGGGGGTGTGGTCCATGTAATGTGAGGAGAGGGGTGTGGTCCACATAATGTGAGGTGAGGGGGTGTGGTCCATGTAATGTGAGGAACAGGGGAGCGGGTTTGTCAGAAGTGATTGGGGTCCTTGTGGGGGTTGGGTTAGTCCATTACAGGGAGCAAGACCAGCTTATGGAGGGAGGCATGGAGTGTATGCATTGTGTGCGCTTGTACAGTGAGCACTGCTCTTCTACCCTCTGCTCTGCGTTCTCTCCTGACACCTGCTGTAGAGAGAAGGACAAGGTCACGACTAGAACACTCAAAGCAAGAATGGACTAGCTAACACCTTCACCTAATGCAGCATAGACTGTTCAATTCTTGTATGGCTGTGCAGGTGATTGAGTGACTGCATGTGGTTAAGTGGATGCAAGGCTTTGAAGCCAGTTACAGCTGTTACTTCAATTTTTATGAGGTGTAAAGATTACGTGATTGTACAGTGGTTTCACAGTTTCTAGTCCCAATTGTATTTGGAGCCTCATCTCATGTATGTGTGCTGACGCGTGACTCCACTGTACAATACTTTATTCACATGATTGAGTGCAGAGCGCTAATGTTAATCGGGACTAGAAACCGCACTGAAACCACTGTACTTCGCATGAATATGCAATTAGCCACGTGCACCTCATTAAGCCTTTAGCCACCGCGTGTATGACTGACTGATATTCACTGGAAGGTGAGGCGAGGAAGATGCGAAAACTTAGCATCATCACAGTTGGACTGGTTGTCATCTCCCGGCACCCGGTGAAATCGCGACTAATTTAGTAAAGTTAGTCTTGCGTAGCCGACCACCGTATTCCTCCCCTCCATTTTATTGATGACGTCATAGAAGTGCGAGAGTAGCCTCATGGCCGTGGTTTATACACACTTGACAGCTGTGATCATCTAACGGTAGTGTAGTCTCGAACCCAGACCCATTCCGCCATTTTATAATTATAAAAGATGGCGGAATGGGTCTGGGTTCGAGACTAACGGTAGTGCCGATCGCGAGAGTAGGCGAACCTCACAGTGACAGCGTACACGAGTCGTTGTTTAGACAGTAAAGAGAGCAGTGAAGTGTGTGAGAGGCTGCTGAGGCTCGGGTTGTCCGTCCTATGAGTATCTGCATGATCAGAGGAGTTGCAGAAAGCAGAAAGAGTGCGAGACGATTGCGGGGGGTCTACCGACTGGGTTGAGTTGTTCAAGCGTTTTCTCTCCTACGTCTAGTGGCACAAAGAGGTGCACTTTCGGATAGCAAACAACCAGACGACGCTGCAGGCAACGAGGACCTTGACCTACGTATACCTGCACCATTTTCGCTGGTGGGTGCACAGGATTGGGGGCGACAGTGAAGACCATTGCAACAGGTATTCTGGCGGCAATGTTCACCAAACGGTTCTTTGTAGCAGACCAGTGACCTCTTTTCCCTCCCCTCCATGTCCTTCCCTGCCTGTGTCTTGGCTTCCCTTGCTTGTTTGCTGGTATTTAAAATGAAAGGCAATGATAAAATGTGGTTATTCACTAGAGGTCTTCTATCGATGTATAGCAGTGATGGTATCTGTACCTCTCATTGGTGTGCATCATTGCTATCTCGGCCACAAACTGTTTCAATGCATGTGTTTGACAGTGTGGCATTGCCTATCTAGTCAAAAGTGCATGGTGTTCAGCCTTGCTGTTAATCAAAATATATTGACTTCATTCAGCCATTTGAATAACTTTCACAGTGTTATAATGGCTATTCTGACATGCATAAAAACTTACGTCAAATGCACAGCATTAATGGGCAATGAGTGATTGTTGAGCACAGCTCAACATCACACATATAATTGTGATGACAAGAATAATGCATCCATGGGTACACTGCAAAAAAAAACATATAAATTTGGTAACTAGCTATAGATCAGTCATGTATCCAACTACAGCCACAAAGGATTCATTCTATAGTGAATATTCATATATAACACACATGCCCAATTAGTCTTCTCCTTTGTAGCCTAGAGTATATATGTGTATGAGGTGACATGGGTATGCAACTTCAAAATGTTCAAATGTTTGTACTCTGCACTTGCATGATCCACATTCCATTCCCCAGAAAGGAGCACCAGGGTATAATTATGCTGTATGCACAGTACAGCACCATTATGTACTGCCCAGCATGTGTCCTTATAAGGAAGATGCATCAAACGCAATATATACCTCTTTCTCTTTCTTGCATGGTTCTATTCGGGAACCATGCAGATAATTTAAGGTGTTTGAGACTGCAGGCACTGCTAAATGCGGTAGACAGGGATGTCACCAGTGGTTGGGGAGGCGTGAAAACATATATTGGGATTGGGATTTGGGATGTGGGGGACTTGAATGTGAGGACGGAAAGTAGCTGTATATTTCAGATTGGTGACTGATGGTGAGGCAGCGAAAACTGAACATCATCGCAGTTGGGCTACTTGGGATGATACTTCTTCTCATCACCCGGTACACGGTGAAATGGCGACTAACATTGATTACACGTGACAACTGTGACCGGGTAACGGCAGCGTCGAGAGTAGGCGAACCTCACAGTGGAGACTCAGCGTACACGAGGCGTTGTCTGGGCGGCAGAGAGAGCAGTGAAGTGTGCGAGAGACTGCTGAGGCTCGGGTTGTCCGTCATACCGGAGGAGTTGCAGAAAGAGTGCGAGACGATTGCGGAGGAGTCTCCCGACTGGGTTGAGTTGTTCAAGCGTTTTCTCTCCTACGTCCAGTGGCACAAAGAGGTGCACTTTCGGATAGCAAACAACCAGACGACGATGCAGGAAACGAGGACCTTGACTTACAGCTGCGACATATTCGCCTGGTGCACAGGATTGGGGGCGACAGTGAAGACCATTGCAACAGGGATTCTGGTGGCAATGTACACCAAACGGTTCTTTGTAGCAGACCAGCTCAGCTACCGAGGTAGGTCCTGCTGGACAGACTTGGCAATACTGTCCAATGCCATAAACTGGAAAGTGGAAACACCGACATGGGACTATTTGGTGGACAAGGTCAGGGTGTCAAGCCACGTGGTGAATGCATCTTATAATTCTGACAATGCACATGTCTTCTACGGTAATCCCACCATTACGATTGAGCAGTTCTTCTGTAAGGACTTGCCTGAATTTGAAAGGAGCTTTGTCACTGACACATTATGTAAAGAAGGTAGAGAGCGAAATGCAGATAAAGTTCTACTGGGAAGAAAGCGCACTCACTTTGTGCTTGGTGCCATCACGAGATCTGCAATGCACTTCTCAGAGACTGTGAGTGAACAAACCGATCAGAAATTGGTTGCCTTGCAGAGAAAAGGCCTTGCTTCTAATGGCTATGTTGCAGTGCACCTCCGTACAGGGATGGATGAATATTCCCTTAATAGAGGTGGCAAGTTTCGTAGAAGTGGCAAGTTCACTCAAGATGCTGCACAATGGAAGAAACGTATTGACTGTGCATTACATGAAGCTGATGCCTCTGGATTGGGTATGCCCATACTACTAGTAACAGATTCAAGTGAGTGCCGAGAATGGACTAGAGCTCAGTACAAGCCAAAGGAAGTCCTTGTTACAGATTCTTCTTTCTTCCACTTGATAAGGATAGGGCGTCATAACCGTATATGTGATATGGAGAAAGCCTCTAAAATGAATAACATGGTGAGTGAGATGGATTTGATATCACGAGCATCACTGATCATTCCGTCAACAATGAGTTCTTTTTCGGAAGTTGCAATCTACTTCAGTGCCCTCCCTCAATCCAAACTCAAACAGTGCTGATTTCTCATCAACGATCATAATAATTATTTATTACATGAATGACAATTTTTGAACACATGAAGGATTCAGAGGCTAATATAGTTGTAATGAGTCATACAATACAATACAATAATTATTTAAATTATTCTATGCTTTGAATTTCTTCATTATTTATTGTAAACTGTTTTGTACAAACTATACCAGAATTTCCAGTAATACAACAGTAGATTTACCCCTGGGTCCATGCATGGACCCCCAAAACCCTCTTCCTCCCCTCTTCTCCCTCCCCTCCATTCCTCCCCTCCATGCCTTGTCTAGCTCCCTTTATTTATCAGCAAATACAAAAGGCATTGATAAAATGTGGTTTATTCACTAGTGGCATGCAATTTATTATGGCATATGCATGCATGCCGGGATGGCATCTGCACATGTATACTCTCGTTGGTTAGGGCGTATCCTTGAGGAATTATATACACCAAACACATGCAGTGTACCTTCATATCTCCTTTCATCTCTATGCAGGAACCAGATGAGTTGTTCAAGACAATATCACAGGCTCTGCTAAATGCGGTTGACAGGGATGCCCTCAGTGGTTGGGGAGGAGTGGTCCACATAATGTGAGGAGAGGGGTGTGGTCCACATAATGTGAGGAGAGAGGGTGTGGTCTGAATAATGTGAGGAGAGGGGTGTGGTCCACATAATGTGAGGAGAGGGGTGTGGTCCACATAATGTGAGGAGAGGGGTGTGGACTTTGTAATGTGAGGAACAGGGAACCGGGTTTATCAGAAGCAATTGGGGTCCTTGTGGGGGTTGGGTTGGTCCGTTACAGGGAGCAAGACTAGCTTATGGAGGGAGGCATGGAGTGTATGCATTGTGTGCACTTGTAAAGTGAGCACTGCTCTTCTACCCTCTGCTCTGCGTTCTCTCCTGACACCTGCTGTAGAGAGAAGGACAAGGTCACGACTAGAACACTCAAAGCAAGAATGGACTAGCTCCACCTTCACCTAATGCGGCATAGAATGTTCAATTCTAGTATGGCTGTGCAGGTGATTGAGTAGCTGCATGTGGTTAAGTGGATGCAAGGCTTTGAAGCCAGTGACAGCTGTTATTTCAATTTTTATGAGACATGTAAAAATTACAAGATTCCAGACAACAAAGAGGAACATGACGTGGACAGTCACAGCGAAGAGAAACACAGTACAGGAGAAGAGAAGAACAACGACTTAAGTACTATTGTAGTATAGTACCCTTGTCCTTTAATACGAGGGTAGATACATTCAAAATCCAATAGCGATTAGTTCACACCTTCTCGACCAATCAGATGTTTTAGCACCGAATCGGTGCAACTGTATTCATGAAGTGTCCCTCCCCTCGTCGCCCCAAGGCGCTTATTGGTGCGCTTATTGGGACGGTCTAGCGAGCCAGACTAGACGTTCACTGGAAGGTGAGGCGAGGAAGATGCGAAAACTTAGCATCATCACAGCTGGACTGGTGGTAATGATATTTGTATCATTTCTCATCACTCGGTACCCGGTGACTGAATCGCGACTACAAGTGGTTACACTTGACAACAGTGACCAACTGACGGCAGTGCCGAGAGTAGGCGAACCTCACAGTGAAGACTCAGCGTACACGAGTCGTTCTTTAGACAACAAGGAGAGCAGTAAAGTGTGTGAGAGGCTGCTGAGGCTCGGGTTGTCCGTCGTACCGGAGGAGTTGCAGAAAGAGTGCGAGACGATTGCGGAGGAGTCTCCCTACTGGGTTGAGTTGTTCAAGCGTTTTCTCTCCTACGTCCAGTGGCACAAAGAGGTGCACTTTCGGATAGCAAACAACCAGACGACGCTGCAGGAAACGAGGACCTTGACCTATACCTGCACCATTTTCGCTGGTGGGTGCACAGGATTGGGGGCGACGGTGATGACCATTGCAACAGGTATTCTGGCGGCAATGTACACCAAACGGTTCTTTGTAGCAGACCAGCTCAGCTACCGAGCTAGGTCCTGCTGGACAGACTTGGCAATACTGTCCAATGCCATAAACTGGAAAGTGGAAACACCGACATGGGACTATTTGGTGGACAAGGTCAATGCGTCAAGCCACGTGGTGAAGGCATCTTATAATTCTGACAATGCACATGTCTTCTACGGTCATCCCACCATTACGATTGAGCAGTTCTTCTGTAAGGACTTGCCTGAATTTGAAAGGAGCTTTGTCACTAACACATTATGCAAAGAAGGTAGAAAGCGAAATGCAGATAAAGTTCTACTGGGAAGAAAGCGCACTCGCTTTGTGCTTGGTGCCATCACGAGATCTGCAATGCACTTCTCAAAGACTGTGAGCGAGCAAACCAATCAGAAATTAGTTGCCTTGCAGAGAAAAGGCCTTGCTTCTGATGACTATGTTGCAGTGCACCTCCGTACAGGTATGGATGAATATTCCCTTAATAGAGGTGACAAGTTTCGTAGAAGTGGCAAGTTCACTCAAGATGCTGCACAATGGAAGGAACGTATTGACTGTGCATTGCATGAAGCTGATGCCTCTGGATTGGGTGTGCCCATACTATTAGTAACAGATTCAAGTGAGTGCCGTGATTGGGCTAGAGCTCAGTACACGCCAAAGGAAGTCCTAGTTACAGATTCTTCATTCTTCCACTTGATAAGGATAGGGCATCATAACAGCACATGTGATATGGAGAAAGCCTCTGAAATGAATAACATGGTGAGTGAGATGGATTTGTTGTCACGCGCATCACTGATCATTCCGTCAACAATGAGTTCTTTTTCAGAAGTTGCGATCTACTTCAGTGCCCTCCCGCAATCCAAACTCAAACAGTGTTGATTTCTCTTCAAAGTCCATAATTATTTCTGGTGATCATGAATGACGATTACTGAACACACACAGGATTTAGAGCTTCATACAGTTGTAGCTAATGAGCCATAAAATACATTATTTATTTTTGCATGCTTTAAATTTTTTTCTTGCAAACTTATTTGTATTTGCTCAGAAACCCTAAACAGTTTTCTATATAATAATAATAATAATAATATTCGAAGTAGATTTCGCTCCTAAGTCCCCATGGTCTTCCCTCCCCTCCCCCGAAGATGTTAATATAGTCCCTCAATCAAGCCCATCAACCCAAGGTCTTCATCAGTTAAAACTGCTTGAAATGTGAGTTACTTTATTCATCTTAGACCTACATACTATAGAGATTCATTCAATGGTATGGGAGGCGTAGTCAACATAATGTGAGGAGTGGGGTGTGGTCTACATAATGTGAGGAGAGAGGGTGTGGTCCTAAGTCCCCATGGTCTTCCCTCCCCCAGAAGATGTCAATATATTGACATCTTGACTTTTCTTGTTGACTCTATTTGACTATAGTCCCTCAAGCCCATGAACCCGAGGGTCCCTATAACTTTCAATTAGTTTAAATTTTTTGAAATGTATTGGTAATCACAGGCTTGTCAGGCGTTGTGTGACCTCTCACAGAGGGAGAGGTCACGCAACACCTGAGGGGTCACGCAACGCCTGACTAATCACAGGCATGCCCTTATATAATTTAATGGACTTATAGTGTTAATGCAGTTTAAAATGTTACACATAACTATATATACCGTAAGTGTATAATTATATATTGCAATTAGCTTGCATGCCCTGTGTGCTGGTGCATGGTGGTGGTGTATGTAGTGGCCTGGGTGGTAAGTGGCCTGCCTGCATGCTGGTGCAGTAGAGGTGTATGCATTGTATGTATACAACCATGAGTGCAAGTACATATAGAGTGCTTGCTTGAGCGAGTTGATGGAAGCTAGGAAAACGCACCACTAGTGCAAATTGCACATGATCAAGGTCAGGGAGATCAGGTATATACCAGCATTGAACAGCACAATTTGGAGTGGGATGCGGCAACAGCATGCAACCTGCAAATATAAGGTATATATGAACACGATTCACGTGCAAGTAACATGTTGTTGCTGCATTGCAATCCAACTTGTGGCGATCGATGCTGTGTGGCGTCCAATCCCTCTGATGATCTAGAAGGGGTTAGCGATTCTTGGGTGAAAATGGATATATACAGCAGGTCAACAAATGCAAAGTGAGGCATTTCAACCAGGAAGGTCTTCATCTGTTGCAAACTGAAATGTCAGGCCTACGTAGAGATGCAATCAGCGGTTGGGGAGGTGTGGTCCACATAATGTGAGGAGAGAGGGGTGTGGTTCACATAATATGAGGAGAGAGGGGTGTGGTCCACATAATGTGAGGAGAGAGGGGTGTAGTCCACATAATATGAGGAGAGAGGGTGTGGTCCACATAATATGAGGAGAGAGGGGTGTGGTCCACATAATATGAGGAGAGAGGGTGTGGTCCACATAATGTGAGGAGAGAGGGTGTGGTCCACATAATGTGAGGAGAGAGGGGTGTGGTCCACATAATGTGAGGAGAGAGGGTGTGGTCCACATAATGTGAGGAGAGAGGGTGTGGTCCACATAATGTGAGGAGAGAGGGGTGTGGTTCACATAATGTGAGGAGAGAGGGGTGTGGTTCACATAATATGAGGAGAGAGGGGTGTGGTTCACATAATGTGAGGAGAGAGGGGTGTGGTCCACATAACGTGAGGAGAGAGGGGTGTGGTTCACATAATGTGAGGAGAGAGGGGTGTGGTCCACATAATGTGAGGAGAGAGGGTGTGGTCCACATAATGTGAGGAGAGGGGTATGGTCCACATAATGTGAAGAGAGACGGTGTGGTCCACATAATGTGATCGAGGAGAGAGGGTGTGGTCCACGTAATGTGAAGAGAGACGGTGTGGTCCACATAATGTGATCGAGGAGAGAGGGTGTGGTCCACGTAATGTGAAGAGCAGGTGAGGGGATTATTTAGAAGTGATGCAGGCCCATACGCGGGGGGGGGGGGGGGGGGGGTTCAGAAGAACTCCCCCACTTGCCTATGAGGTCCCACTGATGAGAAGCAATTTCTATACTGAATCTGAGTTGTACTATACAGTATATAGTCTGTGGGTGAGTTCTAACTGCATGGCCTTTAGCTATAAAGAGAGGTGGCTACTCTACAGAGGTGGCTAGCTAGCTAGATTGCAATACATTGTAGTGCTATTTGGGGCCAGGGAGGCTGGCTGTTTTAGAGAGGTCGCTGCCTTACACATGTGACCATCTTAGACAGGTTCCACTGTATATGCCGACAGCCAATTTTGGCGGATTTCGAATTACGGGACTTCTACTTGCATTGCGGCGGTTGGGGAATAATAATATTCATATTAAAATGGCGGTATTTGTATGCATAATAGAAACAGTTACGTAAACAAGGCAGAGTTATGTCGAGCACGTGCCCCTCGAAGCCCTTTGCCCAGGGTTGAGTCTCCCATCATTGAATTCGGTGATTCTGAAGATGCGAAAACGTATCACAGTTGGACTGGTTGTGATGATAGTTGCATCATTAACTTACTTGTCTTACTTACTTGTCACATGGTACCCGGTGAAATCGCGACTAAAACTGGTTACAGTTGACAACTGTGATCAACTAACGGCAGTGCCGAGAGTAGGCGAACAGTACAGTGGAGACTCAGCGTACACGAGGCGTTGTCTGGACGGCAGAGAGAGCAGTGAAGTGTGTGAGAGACTGCTGAGGCTCGGGTTGTCCGTCATACCGGAGGAGTTGAAGAAAGAGTGCGAGACGATTGCGGAGGAGTCTCCCGACTGGGTCGAGCTGTTCAAGCGTTTTCTCTCCTACGTCCAGTGGCACAAAGAGGTGCACTTTCGGATAGCAAACAACCAGACGACGCTGCAGGAAACGAGGACCTTGACTTACAGCTGCGACATATTCGCCTGGTGCACAGGATTGGGGGCGACAGTGAGGGCCATTGCAACAGGTATTCTGGTGGCAATGTACACCAAACGGTTCTTTGTAGCAGACCAGCTCAGCTACCGAGCTAGGTCCTGCTGGACAGACTTGGCCATAGTACCCAATGCCATAAACTGGAAAGTGGAAACACCGACATGGGACTATTTGGTGGACAAGGTCAATGCGTCAAGCTTAAGCCATGTGGTGAATGCATCCTACAATGCTAACTTTGCTCATGTCTTCTATGGTCATCCCAAAATCGTAACTGAACTGCTCTTCTGTAAAGATGTGCCTGAATTTGAAAGGAGCTTTGTCACTGACACATTATGTAAAGAAAGCAGAATGCGAAAAGCAGATAAAGATCTACTGGAAAGAAAGCGCACTCGCTTTGTGCTTGGTGCCATCACAAGATCTGCAATGCACTTCTCAGAGACTGTGAGGGAGCAAACCAATGAGAAATTGGTTGCCTTGCAGAGAAAAGGCCTTGCTTCTGATGACTATGTTGCAGTGCACCTCCGTACAGGGATGGATGAAATGCCCGTTCGTAGAAGTGGCAAGTTTCGTAAAATTGGCAAGTTCACTCAAGATACTGCACAATGGAAGCAATGTGTTGACTGTGCATTGCATGAAGCTGATGCCTCTGGATTGGGTATGCCCATACTACTAGTAACAGATTCAAGTGAGTGCCGAGAGTGGACTAGAGCTCACTACAAGCCAAAGGAAGTCCTAGTTTCAGATTCTTCTTTCTTCCACTTTACAAAGATAGGGCGTCATAACCTTACATGTGATATGGAGAAAGCCTCTGAAATGAATAACATGGTGAGTGAGATGGATTTGTTGTCACGAGCATCGGTGATCATTCCGTCAACAATGAGTTCTTTTTCGGAAGTCGCAATCTACTTCAGTGCCCTCCCGCAATCCAAACTAAAACAGTGCTGATTTCTCTTGAAAGCTCATAATTATTTCTGGTGATCATGAATGACGATTACTGAACACGCGGATTATATTCAGAGGCTCATACAGTTGTAGCTAATGCATGAGCCATGGAGTACATTAATTATTTTTTGCATGCTTTAAATTTTTCTTGCAAACTTATTAGTATGTACAGTATATTTGCTCAAAAACACTAAACAGTATTCTTTGTAATAATAATAGTCAAAATAGATTTTTCCTCTTAGTCCATGATCTCCCCCCCCGAAGATGCCAATAGTCCTTCAAGCCCATGAACCCAATTAAGGTCTTCATCTGTTAAAACTGAAATGTGAACTACTTAAGACCTACGTACTATATAGAGATTCATTCAGCAGTTGGGGAGGCGTAGTCCACGTAATGTGAGGAGAGGTATGACCTCAACAGCGTTATGACCTTATAAGTGTTATGACCTCAAGAGCCTTGTCAAAAATAGAACTGTAACGCTTACTCTGTACACCAGCTGCATGTTCACTTAATGATCATTAACCTTGCCCCTTAATGCATTGCTAATGAGGCCACCTTGCTTGCCATAGCCAATGCCTGTACTAAGTGTAGGTGCATACTTGGTCATAATATGTAAAAGGTGACCGTGCAGTCCTATGAAGTGACTCAGTCAGTAGCTACAAGTCCCATATTGTTTCTTATTTTTATATATAATGAGTAATATAACAGCCATAATGCACTGCCTCGTACGGCAACATGACTAATAAACAAAGCAATAATAAGCTTGGGCAGTAATAAGCATGTTAATTAACACATATTTATTGTAAAGAAGATCAATGGGATTGTCTAACAGGTTCATTCTCTTTGGATGGTGTAAATCCGTCGCGGCAAGTTATCGCTCTTTACATGCGTAGTCAACAATGATCTGCTTCAGTACAGCATCACGTGACATCCACCTGGCGCGATTTCTAGGCCTGAGGTGCGAAACAACCAATATTGTGTAGCTCGTGATGACGACACTGATCCGATTGCGGAAGAATATAGCTCTATTAACAATCTTCATCCTTCTTCTTGCACTGGTGGCACATCTCAACGTGGAGAAAGAAAGACTTTTGATTAGCATCGCATCACCGACCAACCACAACGTGTACGCAACTAGCCCAAAGATTGAAGGGTCAACGCAGGTCACGATTGAAGAGTCAGCGCAGGTCACGAGCTTTCTGGACGGCAGAGAGAGCAGTGAAGTGTGTGAAAGACTGCTGAGGCTCGGGTTGTCCATCATACCGGAGGAGTTGCAGAAAGAGTGCGAGACGATTGCGGAGGAGTCTCCCGACTGGGTTGAGTTGTTCAAGCGTTTTCTCTCCTACGTCCAGTGGCACAAAGAGGTGCACGCTCGGATAGCAAACAACCAGACGACGCTGCAGGAAACGAGAACCTTGACGTACAACTGCGACATATTCAAGACATGCACGGGGTTAGGAGCAACAGTGAAGGCAATAGCAACCGGAGTGTTGACTGCAATGTATACGAAGCGGTTCTTTGTAGCAGACCAGCTGAGCTTCCAAGCTGCATCTCAATGGGCAGACCCTGTACAGCCCAATGCCATCCATTGGGAAGTGGAAACGCCAAGCTGGGACTCTTTGCAAGATAAGGCCAATGTCTCGTCTCATGTGGTTAGTGCGTCTGGCAACACAAGCAATGCACATGTTTTCTACCGTAATATTAGATTTGGCGAGTTTTTCTGTAAAGACCTGCCCCAAGGTGAATGGAATTCTGCCACTAACATGCTATGTCAAGAAGGGATGAAACGAAATTTTAGTGGGTTTCTGAACAGAAGACACGAACACTTTTTATTTGGCACCACCATCCGAGCTGCTTTGAAATTTTCAACAGCATCAAACAAACGTGCAGCAGAGAAGTTGATGGTTTTGAGAAAGAAAGGTCTCCCAGCTAGTGGTTACCTCGCTGCACACTTACGCACAGGACTGGAGGAAAAGGTTGGTAAAAGAACGTTTGTCAGGACAGGCAAGTTTATGCAAGACTATGCAAAGTGGACACATCACATTGACTGTGCACTGCAGAAGGCAAATGCCTCTGGCTTTGGAGGGCCCATTCTACTAGTAACAGATTCCAGTGTCTGCCGAGAGTGGACTAGAGCTCACTACAGCACAAAGGATGTCCTAGTTACAAGTTCTTCATTCTTTCACTTTTCGAAGGAAGCCCAAAAGCTTAAGAATGCAGAAGTTACAAAGACAACAACAGTAATTGACATGGTCAGTGAGATGGTCCTGCTTTCACAAGCCTCACATCTTGTTCTATCGGCCATGAGTTCATTCTCAGAAGTTGCCTTCCACTTCAGTGCCCTTTCTCAGTCTCAAGTCAGCCAGTGTTAATATATGTCATAACACAACCATACATACTACTATACAACTCTATACTATTACATTATTGTTATCATGTATTATGTTGCAATTGATGTAAACAAGTGTGCATGTGTGCCTGATAAAGTCTGGTAGTCCTATCTGCCACACACAGTAGTCGACTGAACAGATCGACTGGTATGTAAAATGACACTGTGCATTATAATATGATCTATAGGTATACGTATTTACATAATAATAATAATTCTAATGCAATGTAAGAAAATTAAGATTAATACTGTAACAATTTTTACTGCAATTATTGAATAGCTGCATGCACATATAATGACACAGATCTAGAAGAGTTAATACTATATTAGGGGGAGCTCCAGGGCCAGGGATCCATATACAATCAGCTATAATGTACAATGTATAATTATAATGTACGCATGAAGTTTAATATAGCCCCTTTATAAAATAATTTGGAAGTTTAAATTTAAATTGCATGTCCCATGCATATTCAATTTTTATACTTTTCATCTGCATCTTGTTCATTTCATCTTCATCTGTCACCGTTGTGCATGCACATGCCGAGCTAGTGACAAATTGACTCAAGATATGCCCATATATGTATACTCCAATGTCCATGCACCATAACACATGTCAGCATTCACTCACTTGATAAGAAATTAACACTACATACATAGCATCAGTCAATCTAGTACTGCATAATTAGTGTTGTATTGTATACAATATGTACAATAATATAACAAGTTGTAGCCACACTTAAAAAGTAAGTTAGTCCTGAGCTAGTTCACTCCTTATTTGGAAGATCAAAGATAATAGGCTTCTGAGTGGCTCTGTACTGGAGAGTGCAGGTTGAGGCATTGATGAAAGTCGTGTAGCCATTCGTGGTGATGCCATAACCTGCAACAGAGTAAGGACACAGCAGCACAACATAGATATTCTAGATTGTAGTGTACAGTGGAACCTGTCTAAGACGGTCACTGTGTAAGGCAGGCATCTCTCTAAAACAGCCAGCCTCCCTGGCCCCAAATAGCACTAACAGAGTGCTAAAAACATTGCAGCCTACCTCTGTAATACAACCACCTCTCTATAGAGACCAGTTGTCACTGGCCCACAGGTGGTCGTCTTACAAATGTTTCACGCTTCTATAAGCGCATGTACACTATACATTATGTTACCATTGACTGTACGACAATCTAAGGTTAACTAACCTTCGTGTACGTGTCCAAAGACGTGGTACCTCGGCTTCACTCTCTCCTGTATCTCCCTCAGAAGGTCGACGCATCCTGCACGCAAGTGGGAGGAGCACATGTCGCCGTGGCCGATGGGAGGGCCATGGGTGATGAGGATGTCAATGCCTTCAGGAATCTTCTCCCACACCTTACGGCATGGTTCTCCACGAGGCAGGTTAAACCCCCACCCTCCAAATTCTGGTTGCCTACAGAATGGAACAAAGGAGCCATTGATTACTTGTGCATCACAGGAACAATCCCAGATGCAGTCACACACACACATAATACAATGCACTGCACACATATATACACACTTCTGCAATTGAGCCACCGCTCTATAAAGGCCAATATTCCAACTGCCCCATGGCTGTCTTAGACAGGTTCCACTGTACAAGAAAATACGGTCACTCTTCCATCACCCAGCAGACTCCTCACCAGGGTGATCCGTAGATTCTAATCCCGTTGATGGTAGTCTCACTGTCCTCAAGGTAAGTGCACACTCCTGCATCAATGAGGGTCTTACGGCACGCCTCTACGTCCGGCTCTTTCCTGAAACCAACATAGGAAAAGTTGGTCCAAAAGTCTTTGAAGCTCGGGTCAAAGGTCAAATCATGATTCCCTGCAATGACCACCTGTATGGGTAGCAAGTGCAAGACACCGTGCATTAAATTCCTACCTGTACTAAAGGATGCATGCGTTAAAGCCCAAATGTCCTGTAGAGCTGCAATACTAGACCACAGTGCACTTTGTCGACATAATGACTAGACAAACATTGTCATAACAACTGAAATACTAGAGTCCGCTATATTATAGCCCTTGCCCAGTTGTCCATTCCAGCTTCCATTTCAGCTAGAAATTAAAATGGGTACTGGAAGGGGTCTAGGATACATGAGATTCAATGGATTAGTAGGTAGCACAGCAGTATGGAGCTACGCATGTGTAGCTAGCTATGCCACAATAAACATTTCAAGGCCACATTCAGATTTTCCTAAGGGAGCATGCCCTAGATCCCCTAACGAAAGAAGTTATCTTGCATCAGTAATCCAACCTATGTGGCTCCCCTTCTAGACACACCTTGTGCTTGTGAGGCAGTGTCTTCATAAATTCCACGAAGTGCTCAATTTCCCCTGGGGCACCAACCATACTGAAGTCCCCCGCGTGTAACAGTACGTCCCCCTCGGGTATGAACGTGTCAGCATTGGTTCGATTGTGCGTGTCCGAAATACACACAAAGCGAGTATGTCCCTCCGGTTTGGGCGTGTCATAACTAAGCGGGGCGACTTTCTTCGCTTTATGTTTCACGCTCAGCCTCTCCCAAGTTGTGGTGGGGTTAAGGGAGTCCTTGTCGCTCACAGGGATAGGAGGGAAGGTAACGTCACTGCTAACAGATTCCACATTGCCCATCACCACTGGCTCGTCTGTAGCAGCCATTTGCACAAACAGATCACGTGACAATGATTCAGGCGTTCTATAAGCATAGAAGAATGTGCTGTATAGGTCTTCATGTGATGTGTACGTGTCTACCCAGCCCGCCACGCGCCTTCAGAACTGTCTATACTATTGCTATTGTGAGTGTGTATGGATCCTAGGACATTCCGCTACAATGGCTAGATTCTTCGGCAAGGTTCGTCTCGAACAGAGACAGCACCAACAGTGGGAGCAGACGGCACAAGAGGACAGTGCAGAAGACAGATGGCTCACTGACGAGGAGTACAGGCGCTTGGTCGACGACCCTTCTGCTGCCTGGCGCCAGCTCGTTAAACAGTACCCAGAGAAGACGGTTGTGCGAGACGTAGTCCCCAAACCGTGTGACTCTCCCAAACCTCCACATTGCGTCAGGTTTGTGTGTATTTCAGACACCCACAATCAAATGCGGCGTCATCCAGTAATCCCCGACGGAGATGTGCTGATACACGCAGGCGACTTCACTATGGAGGGCTACGGGAACGAGGTCGAGCAGTTTGTCGACTTCTTGCGAACACTGCCACACAAACACAAGGTTAGCGCGTATTGCAATATGGCAGGTCATAGAATGTAAGACATTTACTGACTCGAGGGACCCATGTACTCGTGTCACGGTTAACCCTTGCCTTCACACTTTAACAGTAACTCTTCTTGGTGTGATTAAAGAGAAGATAGGCTGATGTATCCAATGTTTAATGTGGACAGTCATGAGTTTGGGGGAAGTCCCTACAGGGGAGTACTCCAATGAATGGGACTCCAATTTCCTTATGGTCTAAAGGCCAATAGTGATTGTGTTCAATGAAATGGGCAATCTGTGCTGTCTGTTTGTCTTTGGAATCACCAGCCTAGATTGTGTCTTTAAATAGGCGAAATTGTTATAATGATATAGTCTTCTAATTGTGAGGAATTTGTGTCCCATCTTTCAAGTGGACTCTGCCCCTTGCTGCTATCTTGCTCACAATTCTTTCCTCAGTGAACACTGCACACAACAACCTGCAATGCAGCCTGTTGAAATCTAACTTTTAACTTCATGACCTCAGCCGTTGGAGCTGGCTGATGTTAGACAAGGTCAATCCTTGTACTGCAGTAACTCCATGTCTCCCTTGTGCACTTGTAGATTGTGATAGCTGGCAACCACGACCTCCCTTTTGACCCAGACGTATTTAAGGAGTTTTGCCGCTATGGACATAGACAGCACAGTGATGCCGAGAAGTGTCCCCCATTACTGCGGTCTGCCTGCACTTACCTCCAGGACAGCGAAGTGACGGTGGAGGGCTATAGGGTGTATGGAGCACCATGGTGAGTGGGAGGGGGGAGGGGGGAGGGGGAGGTGAGTGGGAGGGGGAGGGGGAGGTGAGTGGGAGGGGGGAGGGGGAGGTGAGTGGGAGGGGGGAGGGGGAGGTGAGTGGGAGGGGGAGGGGGAGGTGAGTGGGAGGGGGAGGGGGGAGGTGAGTGGGAGGGTGGAGGGGGAGGTGAGTGGGAGGGTGGAGGGGGAGGTGAGTGGGAGGAGGGAGAGGGAGTTGAGGGGGAGGAGGAGGGGGAGGTGAGGGGGAGGGGAGAGGGGGGAGATGAGTGGGAGGGGGAGGGGGTGAGGATTAGTATGGCATGTAAGTAGGTGGGGTAGAGTGTTTGAGGAGAAAGGAAGCGTGTGTGTGTGTGTGTGTGTGTGTGTGTGTGTGTGGTCTCTGCAATCCTCTCCCCCTTCTTGCCTGCAGGCAGCCTGTCCACATGAGATGGGCTTTCACTCTGAAGCGGGGAGATGCGTTGAGGAAGAAATGGCAACAGATCCCAGAGGGTATTGACTTTCTGGTCACCCATGGGCCTCCTCTCGGTTACCGTGACAACCTTGCTAATGGTGGGAAGGCAGGCTGCTTGGATTTACTGTACGAGATTAAACATCGTGTCAAACCGAAATACCACATCTTTGGCCACATCCATGAAGGTAACCAGAGCTAGAAGACATTAGTGGGAATACATACGTAGCTATATACAATAGAATGAGTGGCCTTGAGTTGAACAACCAAACTGAACTGGCTCATACCGTTATAGCATTGCACTCCAGATTACCTAGTACCTGCCAAATCCTGGACTTTTCAAGTTGCTGAAATTAGTTGCAACTAAAATTTGTAGCCTTTTAAGGTATTGTGCCTTTGCTGTGTGCAGCCTTCACTGCATTGTCCCCTCTCCGTCATGTATAGGGTATGGGATGTGTACAGATAGAGTGACCACCTTCGTCAATGCCTCTATGTGTGACAAGCAGTATAGAGCGAGAAACAGACCCATTGTCATAGACTTACCAGTTAGGGAGTCAAGCCCACCATCAGATACTCATCAGTCAGAGATGTAAGCTCTTGCGTCTGTGTGTGCGTGTGTGAGCAGATTCCCATTCCCAATATTTTGTGTAAAATCATTTTTTTTCCAACTTTTCTGTCAGCATTTCACCAATATTATTTGGAAATGCACAATATTTATTTATACAGCTGATGCTGTTGGTGTAAATATATTAAATTTTATTTATATATAACTATTGTGACTGGTATACAATAAGTGAGTACTACAGTGTCGTTTTATATTAAATTTATGTAATTATTACTTATAGAAAAATAATACCTGCTAAAGTTAAACTTGAACGTTAAACTATATAATACAAATTTAAAACATGGTCAATGTATACCATTGGCCATGGGTTAGTAGTCTCATACGTCGTATCGTAACTTCGTTTCCATTTCTATCTTACGACGTCATAATAATATAATGAAGACAAGATTGCAATCTGGGTAATACTGGGTTAGTACATATAGTGAATTCCATTACGGTGTTAATTCTAAATTATATTAATATAATTTTACAGACCAGGAGTGCTAGGCCAAAGCTAAATACCGTGCCAAAACAATTAATGTACATAATCAAATAAGTTAGTTGCTACTCTGCAAAATAAAAATAAATATTCCTAATTAATAAATAAAGTATGTTAACCTACATGTTGACACAAGCCCCTCCCCCCAGACGCCTATTCCTGAAGGTAGCCATTTTCTCTCTTCTTGTAGCGAATAATGGGTTTTGTTGGAGTGTGTATCATGGTGGAGTAGTTAACGACAGGAAAGTACTCATCCACCAGGTCAAACTCATACTTCCTCAGCAGGACTGACCAGATGGTTTTGATCTGCATGAAGGCAAAGCTCTCCCCGGCACATCTGTGTCGACCTGTGTGTGTGTGTGTGTGTGTGTGTGTGTGTGTGTGTGTGTGTGTGTGTGTGTGTGTGTGTGTGTGTGTGTGTGTGTGTGTGTGTGTGTGTGTGTGTGTGTGTGTGTGTGTGTGTGTGTGTGTGTGTGTGTGTGTGTAGGAGAGAGGGAACTTGAGTGCACAATGAACTGTCATGATTGAATACAGTCTCAGGTAGCCAACCACTTTCCCCGCCCCCTCCTCTCATTCTTAACTAATGATGTCATTGGTCGGAGCGATGATGTCAGCATATAAAATGGAGGCAGGAACAGTAGTCGGCTATACAAGACTAGAGTGCTCAGTCTTTAGGCATGGAACCCATTACAGAACACAACTACTTGTGCACAAGTGTGCCGCTCGGCATCCACCTGATGCACTACCACATGCCAATACAACTCACCAGCTCCGAAGGGCACGTAAGAAAACTTGTCACTGTTGTCCAACTCTGCCTGGAGGAACCTGAGGAAGCCACAGACATGTCATGTTCACCGTTGAATGAAGAAGAAAATACTCCAAGTAAACTTGCTCCAGATTCAAAGCCTATTCACTATAGCTGGTAATCATCATGTACACACACACACACACACACACACACACACACACGCACGCACACACACACCTATCTGGGTCAAACTCCTCTGCATCCCTCCACACCTCCCCCAGCCGCTGGTTCACAGTGGGTGACACACAGACCTGGT
>OZ025880.1:5718584-5731084 GCA_964019415.1 Ianthella basta | reverse complement strand
CTCTTTCTAATGGCAGGTGGGCCGTCTACATCTGAGGAATGCATGCTATCTACCACCATGCATCGACCACTGTATGAAGATATATTTTATACTGATGTCACACTAGTGTATGTATACCGCCAATGTGTAAATGATAGTCAAATATATAAATACAACACATTTATAACAGGCTTATAATGTATACTTATAATGTTAACTGTATTTTGTATTTTAGAATAGATGTGTGTGTTAATATTTGTGCTTACTTGTGTAGTAAACACTCACAGAGGTTGAAATAAGGTGTAATTGTTGACTGTGTGGTCAATACTGTAGCACTGCTGATTTTGATCAGCTGTCGCACATTCACCCACATGGAATCAAGGGCGGTCATTCTTTAAAATTGTACAGAATTTGATCACGACAATTAAATAACCATTACTCCGAACACTGCATGTGTTTTCTTCATCTCTGCTCCCCATCATCTCTGCAGGTCTTGTTATTGTGTGCCACATCACCAAGACTCCATTCTCACCAGCTCAGACTGCAGAGATGATTCGTTACCTTCGCAATGTACAGAACCTGGATGGAGGATGGGGACTGTGAGCTATAGAATGACAACCTACTGTATGCAGTCATTAACAACAGTATCATTGTTCTGTATGTGTTCAGTGTGTATCTTAACCTTGAACTTGGTGTCCTTATATATGCTCTATATTCTTCCATGTCTTGTACTTGAATCTCTCCTTTTTCTGTCACTCTCTCTCCCTCCTCCCCTTCCTCCTCCCCCTTCCTCCTTCCCCTTTCTCCTCCCCCTTCCTCCTCCCCCTCCTCCTCCCCCTTCCTCCTCCCCCTTCCTCCCCCTTCCTCCTCCCCCTCCTCCTCCTCTCCCACCCTTCTACCGCCCACACACTCACCCTATGCCCAGGCACACTGCTGGGAAATCAACAGTTTTTGGCACTGCCCTCAACTACTGTACCATTCGCCTGCTGGGTGTGGACCGGGAGGACGCAGGTGTAGTCAAGGCCAGGGCCCTTCTACACAAGATGGGTAAGATGCAACTTGGCATGGCTCTCAATGGTCCCCAGAACTTGTTGTTTAAAGCTGACAGTGTAAAGTTGGCCTTTGAGATACATAATAATACCATCCAAATCTTGAGATAGTAGGAGCCACCTTGTTATAATCACAAAGCAGAACTCTTGGTTGGCAATTAGTCAGACATTGTAACAATTTTTCTTCAATTCCAACAAAAACAATTTCATAGTATATAGTAATCTAGGCTGACGTTTCGGCCACGATACTGTGGCCTTCATTAGCTCGGGCATGTAATCAGCAAACAACAGGACTTGATTACAACACTTTGTTGTAATTTATAAGGTGTTAGGATACTTGACCGCTTCTCCATGTGTTTAATCTTGTTCAGTCTGTGTAAGGAGAATATTTATACTTATTGTATACTGTTATACTTTTATTCAGTACCTGTGCACCTCACCAGTCTGCTACGTACATACGTAGTTTAAAGAGAGTGTATGTTAAGACTTTATGGAAGTGTGCGTACGTACGTATGTGTGTGTGTGTGTGTGCAGGTGGTGCAGTTGGGATCCCCTCTTGGGGCAAGTTTTGGTTGTCGGTGTTGAATGTCTATGACTGGAGAGGTGTCCACTCCCTCTTCCCCGAGCTGTGGTGAGGATGTGTGGGGGAGGGGAGGGGCAAGGGGAGGGGGAGGGGAGGGGGAGGGGAGGGAGAGGGAAGGGAGGAGGGGAGGGGTAAAGTATGTAGTATGGTAGCAGTCAGTATGCTCATGTACAACTGTGAACTAGGTCTGTTAAATATTCAACATTGATTGGTTGCATACAGTATGTATCTGAAGGGTTTGTTACTGGTTCCATGCATGCAAGGACACATGTATAGGGAAGCACAGAAACAATAGTTGTATGTCTGGTACTGTACTTGTGTTACCAGGGACAATCTAACTAGCTTCTGGAACCTTGGAACCCCCTGGGTCTGTCCCCTAGTATACGTATGTACACCATTTGCGCAATGTCTGTGTTACCTACAGTACAGTACAGTATGTTCTTCCAATGCTAGTGCTGCTTGTACCCCTGTCCTAATTGCAGGATCTTCCCCAGTTGGCTGCCCATGCACCCCTCCAAGTTGTGGTGCCACTGCCGACAGGTCTACCTCCCAATGAGCTACTGCTATGCCAAGAGAATAGCAGCTGAACCCACTGACATTGTGCTGCAGCTGAGAGAGGTCTGTAACTCTGACACTTGTGTGTGTGGGGGAGGGGCGGGGGGGTTGTTTGTGTGTGACATACTTCAATATCAGTGTTGTGTCTGGTTCTGGAGATGCACTGTGGTTGATTTCAGTTCCTCTTCTCTCCTCCCCTTCTTCCTCCCTTCCCCCTCCTTCTCCCCTCCCTTCCCCTTTCTCTCCTCCCTCTCCCCTCCCCCTCCTCCTCCTCCTCCCCCTCCTCTTCCCCCTTCCTCCTCCTCCTCCTCCCCTCTCCCTCCCCTCCCCTCCCCAGGAGCTCTACACTGAGCCATATGATAACATAAACTGGCCAGCACAGAAGAACAACGTTCACCCCAGTGATGTGTACACACCTCACAGCAGCCTCCTCAACCTCTCCTACAGTGAGAGCACTGCTTGCCTACAGTGTAGTGTGACCAGATAGTGCAATATTGTACATACATGCACTGCACACATACAGTGTAATATCAGTAGCACACTGTACAGTATGTCTGTCTGCACTTTTAGTGGTACTCAATACATATGAGAGCATCCACAGTCAGTGGTTGCGCAACAAGGCATTGGAGGAATGTTTGGATCACATCAAGGCAGATGACACTACTACACACGGCATCAGCATTGGACCAGTGAGGGGGTGGGGTCATGGAGTGTTGTGTTGTGGAAGATGAACTTAGAAGCATGTAATGTTAATCAGAGAATGGTCTGTCCTGCCTGACTAGCTCTCAATCTGTGCACATGACTTGCACTGCTCAGATATCCAAAGTGATCCAGATGTTGGTGAGGTGGTATGTTGACGGACCAGAATCTGAGGCCTTCAAGCAACACGTCCACCGTATACCAGACTACCTCTGGTTAGTTGGATTGACCTCCCGCTGAGAGTGTGTATAAATAGGATGTGTGCATACGTACACTGGTTAAAGGTAATTTTGAGGGACAAGACAAGTAGTGATAATGTGTCCGGACTCCTTAAGTTATTGCATGTGTAATTGGCACTGAGTGTTACAACTTGGTTTCACAACTGCATGCACTGACATGCGCACACATACATACACACATGCACACACACACACACACACACACACACACACACACACACACACACACACACACACACACACACACACACACACACACACACACACACATAATTTTATATGAATGCATGCCCGTACACACACAGGATCGGTCTTGACGGTATGAAGATGCAGGGAACCAATGGCTCACAGCTCTGGGACACTGCCTTTGCCATCCAAGCCTTCCTGGAGGTATGCTCTCCATACAGTAGACCCACCATACACTACACTATACATAAGTTGGGAACAGGTCCCTACATACAGTACAGTACAGTGTAGGCTTGTGTATGCCACCCTCTGCTGTGTGATGAGCGGTGTGCACCTCGTGTGTTGCTCAGGGCAAAGCAGATGAAGAGGTTGAGTTCAGTGATTGTCTCAAGTCTGCCCATGACTTCCTGACACTGACTCAGGTGAAGGACAACCCTCCCTCCCACCACAAGTATTATAGACAGGCAAACAAGGTTAGCCGTGGAGTGGAGCTGAATTATATGCACTTGGGACGATCAAACACACTAGCAGAGTCACTGTGGAATGTCTGCCCATCAAAGGCTTCCTTATGCATACAATTACATGTACAGTTTGTGCATGTAGAGAGTAGCAGGCTCTGACACACACACACACACACACACACACACACACACACACACACACACACACACACACACACACACACACACACACACATACACACACACACACCACACACACACACACACACACAGACACATACACACATGCACGCACACACAGACACACACACAGATGCACACACACACACAGACGCACACACACACATACACACACACGCACACACAGACGCACACACACACACACACAGACGCACACACACACACACACACACACACACACACACACACACACACACACACACACACACACACACACACACACACACACGCACGCACGCACACACAGACACACACACACAGATGCACACACACACACAGACGCACACACATGCAGACATAGAAGCAAAACAAACAGACAGATTAATGAGAGCAGACACTCATACAGTTGATGAAGGTTGATGTGCAAAAACATTAACAGGGAAGTGGGCTTAGGCTTTAATGTAAAGGGCCACCAATGACTTGAGGAGACTCTGTGATAACCAAGATAGCTTGCTGCAACCAGGAACATGGGGAACCTCTGTATGAACAATGCTATAACTACAAACTGTGACTAATAGTGTTAGCAGAGTAACGTCACAGAACCTCTGAAACGTTAGTCAGTCAGTCAGTCAACATGAGTCTGCTCCATCTACATGTGTATACAACTGTCAGTATTAGAGAGGTGCTCATGATCAGAAGGTGGTGATGTTGCACCATTTTGCTTGTTTGAGGTTGTTTGAATTGGTTCGAGCTGCTGTCTTTCCTCCTCCAGGGGGCTTTCCCCTTCAGCACTGTGGACTGTGGTTGGATTGTGTCTGACTGCACTGCAGAGGGACTCAAGTCACTCATGATGCTGCAGGAGAGATGCAGGTGTGTGTGTGTGTGTGTGTGTGTGTGTGTGTGTGTGTGTGTGTGTGTGTGTGTGTGTGTATGTGTGTGTGTGCGTGCGTGCGTGTGTGCACGCATGTGTGTGTGCACACGTGTGTGTGTGTGTATGTACAGTATGTGTGTCCGTGTGCTAGTGTGTGTGTGTGCACAAGGGAGGGAGGGTGGATGAGAGAGTGTGTGTTATAGTGAGTGTGTATTTCTATACATACATCTTTGTATTGATGAACTATTACAAAGAGAGTGATTGTGCAGAACTTGACATCACTCCATGCGAAACCCTTCTTGCTTCAGTAACCTTCAGGCCCATGTCCCAAAAGAGAGGCTCTTTGATGCCGTGGATGTGGTGAGTTGCATCTCCCTCGAAGACCCTGGAGTCCTTGCACTCCTGTCATCACAATCACCTTGTCCCCCCCCCCCCCCCCCCCATCCTACCCCTGCAGCTCCTCGGGATGCAGAACACCAATGGAGGCTATTCCTCCTATGAGACCAAGCGTGGTGGCACAGTTCTGGAGCTACTCAATCCTTCAGAAGTATTCGGTGAGCGTCCATCCTTAAAATGGGTGGACAATGAACTTTGCTATTCTTTGTTTTAGGATTGGAGTCCATGTAATGATGTGATGTGACGAGTTGTCGCTTTCTGTCAAACATTTGCAGTGTATGTATGTGTGGTGTTTTGTGTGAATATGCACATGCACAATTTCCCCTTGCTTCCCCCTTCCACTTCTCCTCTACCCATGCACCTCTTCCCCCTCCACTTCCTCTCTTTATACCCTATCCTAATGATCCCCTCCCCTCCTCCCCTCCCTCCTCCCCTCCCCTCCCTCCCCTCCTCCTCCCCTGCCCTCCTCCCCCAATGCCCCATAGGTGACATCATGATCGACTACACGTATGTGGAGTGCACATCAGCAGTGATGCAGGCTCTGGTTCACTTCACACACCAGTTCCCTCAGTACAAGCCAAAGGAGATTCAGTATGTTACCTCTAGCTCTTGTCTTATGCATTAGTTGAAGAGTGAGCAGTATTGGTTTGCGGTCATGTCTCAAAGAGTGTACTGTGTAGGCCACTTGGGCTCTTATTCACACTGTATAGGCCATTTGGGCTCTTATTCACACTGTATAGGCCATTTGGGCTCTTATTCACACTTTATGGGTCACTTGTGGGTTTATAGTTAATTGTGACATGTTATTCATGTGTTGCGAATGGTCCAATCTGTGTACTGTATGATGTGTGTGTGTGTGTGTGTGTGTGTGTGTGTGTGTGTGTGTGTGTGTGTGTGTGTGTGTGTGTGTGTGTGTGTGTGTGTGTGTGTTGCTTTGCAGATCATGTGTTCGCCATGGCTTGGACTACATCGCCAGCATTCAGAAGACTGACGGATCATGGGAGGGGTGAGATGGACGTGAATGTGTGCTAGCGTGGGTGTGAGTGTGAAGAGCAAGGTTCACATGTATAGTGTTGTGTGGTGTAGTACGTACTGTATATAGTACAATACAGTGTTGTGTGGTGATGCTGTCCCGTGCCCTCTACTGCTGAGCTGCCTGCATGCAATGTTCCACATTGTCATACGTTAACATAACAAGTGAAGCTACTGTCTACTGTACTGTGTACTTGGTATTTGGACCCTTACCCTCTTCATTTGTGCAGGAGTTGGGGAGTGTGCTTCACATACGGCACATGGTTTGGGTTAGAGGCTATGGCATGCATGGGAAGGAGGTTTGACTATGGGTGAGTCTGGGGGGGAGGGAGGGGAGGGAGGGGGAGGGGAGGGGAAGGAGTGGAGGGGGAGGGGGAGGGGGAGGGGGAGGGGGGAAGGGGGAGGGAGAGGGGAAGAGGAGGGGAGGAGGAGGAGGGGAGGAGGGTGCAGTAAGGGTGAAGGAGAGAATACAATGGATAGGGACTGTATATGGCCCTCGGTGTGATAGAACATTGAACTCTTCGTTTTATTTGCCTTTTTATTTAGACAGTTATCCATGGGGCCACTACACCTGTCACTGAGTGCCAGTCTGTCTACTTGTGCATGTCTGTCCATTCCCCACAGCACTGCAGGGGATGCGGTGCGCAGAGCCTGTTCCTTCCTTGTTGGCAAGCAGCGCGCAGACGGAGGGTGGGGGGAAGACTTTGCTGTGAGCCATGCAAACTACATACATAATTATATGTACCTCACTGCAATACCCAAAGAATGCACAATCATCAATCATGCATGATTCAGCTCCTGTCTAATCCTTCCTTTCCTCCTCACTTCCCCCTCCCCCCTCTCCTTCCCCCTCCTCCCCCCTCTCCTTTCTCTCCTCCCCTCCTCCTCTCCTCCCCATTCCCCCTCTCCTCTCCTTCCCCGTCCCCCCTTTTTCTTTTAGTCATGTGAGGAGAGGAAATATGTAGAGTCCAGTTCATCTCAGCATGTCAACACTTGTTGGGCACTCCTCGGACTGATGGCTGTCAGGTGACTTGGTTCTGTGTGCTCTCATGGGTACTAGTGAAGCAAGCACTGCTGTAGCCACTGCTAGGGCAGGGTTGGAGAAGTGGAGTGCACCTACTGTTGGGTGCACGCAGTCCATAGCACCGACCCATACAGCTGTGTTATAACTGCTGCCAATGTCTTGTCTTTGGTGCCCAGGTACCCCGACCCAGAGCCAATCAGACGGGGGATCAAGCTGATTGTTGCTAGGCAACAAGCCAATGGGGACTGGCCTCAGGCAAGTGGTTCATTTCCTTTCAATTGTTAAACCATTCTTATTTCTTCCTGCATACATAGGTACATGTTATACACCAGTCCAGTTTAACTGCTTCAAACTCCAATCCAACTCCAGCTTTATTTGTTCAAATTCCACTCATCTTTTGAACATTGTTTTAGGATATTCTACTCAGTATATGATGTGTATTAGAGTATGAGAAAATTATAAAAGGCACCCTTAGCTCAGGGCACCTCACTAATGAGGACAGTGCCTACTGTCCCAGCTACATAGATGAATACAAAACTACCTCTAAAATGAGGGCACCTCTCTAACGAGGACAGTGCCTACTGTCTCAGCTACATAGATGAATACAAAACTACCTCTAAAATAAGGACACCTCTGTAATGATGACAGTGCCTACCGTCCCAAATACATTATTCAATGAATAGATGTGTACAAACTGAAATAATGACACTTACCTGCCCCCCCCCCCCCCCCCCCACACACACATGCTCAAACACACTGCAGGAAGGTATCAAGGGAGTCTTCAACAAGACATGTGCCATCACGTATACAAGCTACCGGAATGTGTTCCCCATTTGGACCATTGGCCGCTTTCTCCACCTCTACCCTGACGTGGATCTCTGAGTGGCCATGCATGCAGTGCAGATAGCCCACCATCACCACCCTCAAACATGGTGTGTGCTGTGGATGCATGCATGTATAATGACTGTATTATTCTAACCTAAAATTATTTTAATAGTGCAAGTTATGCAGATACGTAAAAGTTACTCGTCCCATAATTATGAAATATTCAAAACAAATCTCTTTAGACAATTATTATTAAATTTGACTGCAAAATTGCTCTATACAGTGCGTTTACTATGCATAATAATTATTAGGCTTTGTATTATAGTCAATACAGTGCAAGTTATTATTATTACAATTATGTGTGTAATATTGACCACTATACTAATAACTATTGAGTAGCAATACTACATAGGCTTATGCTTACAGTATTAGAGCACTTCTGGTGTGCAGTAGGGGGTGACACAGAGCGCTGGTCGGCCGTACCTCACGGCCGGGGATATCTTCCCGCTCTTAAACAATTCCTTCAGAACGTCCTCTGCAATCAGATACAGGGGCTTTCCCTTTTTAGCACATTCAATGAAGGCATTAGTGAAGGCGCCGCCAGGCTGGTTGGCATCATCCCAGGACAATATCTCCGCATTGGATCCAGCAAAAAGGACAACGTTAGCTTTCAGCCGGCGATCCAGATGCCAAAGGTTGATCATTCCTCCAGCATGGCAGGCGTCTACCACCAAGTATAGGGTCTTCTCTGAGGGCAGGTGGGCGTCGATGTCTTCAGTGATCTCATCATCATAGTACCACTGGTTGCTATCATCAGACAGTACAAGGCACTCTTTAGTTTCTGCCCGAGAATGATCAACCACACTCGCTGATCCATGCCCTGAAAAGTACAAGATGATGTAGTCTGCTGTGGACTCCCTCATGAGGGAGATGAAGTGGGAACGATACTCTTTCTTGTTGCTGAA
Source organism: Ianthella basta (assembly GCA_964019415.1). NCBI lineage: Eukaryota > Metazoa > Porifera > Demospongiae > Verongiida > Ianthellidae > Ianthella > Ianthella basta. The sequence continues at coordinate 5,722,040 of OZ025880.1, read as the reverse complement.
GAGGGTTGTAGCTGCGTCTGTGCTTAGGCTGAGGTCGTTCACAAGAGTAGCTCTCACCGTGAAACCACTTCTCTTGGCATACGCAGCGACATTACTGATGTCTGTCTTCACGCTTATCGGAGAGAAAGCCTTGGCACCAGTGACCAGAATTTCAACCTTGGACATATTGCAAGTCACACAATGTTGACACTTTATATGCAAGTATAACTAGAGTTTAAAGTCTTGGTCACGATAGTTCACTCTAAAATGCACAGATCTACAACTCCCCCAGTATATATAGTCCATGCGCGTGTGCAGTGAGAGACAATGGTCTGATGAAATGTTGTGTGCTATATCATCAGTACTCCTCACACATATACACAGCAGCCGTTAATGCACAATGTATAACATGTACACATAAACATATTCATACATTGTCAGTAGAAATTAGTGTATAAATATAATTATGCATATAATATAAACTACTCAAATTCATTTCCTGGTATTGATCACAAACCGCACAATATAGTTGCGTTTGGAAATCCTGAAGTGTGTGTGGTCCAAAGTGCAAGTGAGAGTGGTTTTTACCCTATTCACGACAAAGTGTCCTACGTAGCTCCATGCAACGTACGTTAACAGTGAACATTGCATGGACCACTACAGCTACAAACTGGCATGTGATTGTCTGTGTATCACGTAGGTAGGCAGTTCAATAGGCAACAGCTGAGCACATGGCATACCGTATACGCTTAAACTTTCGTGGTTCGTGAATTTCTGCATTTTTCACGTTTTTACTTTTGTGGTTGCAGAGTTTTAAGCAGGAGAAATAAAGCCTTGTGTAAATTTTCTTGGGGTGAAACCTTCGCTAATGGTTGCTAATCCGCGAAAACCACAAAAGTTTAACCTCGCAAAAGTTAAAGCATATACGGTATACATAACTAACTGTACTAGCTTTAACGATGGTATTGCATGGTTGTGAATGCATGCTGCAATGGCTGCATGTGCTCACATCATGTAGTGACATGTGGGCATATTTACACTTACGTACTTGCAAGCAATACAAGGTCCTAATACACTTCACATACCTTGAATACACAAAAACACGACTCTTCCCATGCACTTCAAACACGTTTGACAGGCGCACGCATTCAATCCACACAAAATGGAAATACGACAACATGCACAGACATTATGGGGTATATAAGTTAGGTGTCCCACTGTACCACATGCAGTCCTATAGGGCACACACATGGGTCTCAAGACCCGCTACATCTCAGTACATCGCTCCTGTGTTGGAGCTGCGAGGCTGACGAATTTTCTCAATATTCTTGACAATAACGTCATAGAGACAAAACTGTAGAATATGTACAGTAATAGTGACAGTCAATCTAACACTTTCAGCATGACACTGTATCAATGTACACACTGAGCAGTGCACCACGTAATGTACTCACCTCACATTCACCCACTCAATGTACATGTACACACTCACCCCACATTCACACACACAACCCACACCCCCCCCGAACTCACATCTACACACATCCACACACTCACATCCACTCACATCCACACACATCCACACACATTCACACACTCACCTCACATCCACACACTCACCTCACATCCACACACTCACCTCACATCCACACACACATCCACTCATATCCACACACTCACCTCACATCCACACACTCACCTCACATCCACACACATATCCACTCACATCCACACACTCACTTCACATCCACACACACATCCACACACACATCCACACACTCATCCCACATCCACACACACATCTACACACTCACCTCACATCCACACACTCACCCCACATCCACACACTCATCCCACACCTCCGAACTCATCCCATATCCACACACTCACTCATCCCCCCCCCCCCCCCTAACTCACATAGACATTTGCCACCTCACGTAACATCAGTCTAAAGCTGTGGAAGACCTTTTCATCATATTCGTCCACAGCCCTTCGGTAGTCTTCCTGCAATGAACACCCCACGCACACACACCTCAACTAACAACACAACACTACACACATATCTACATCATACAGTGCCTGTAACTTCCACATGTAATGATGTGCAGCATACAACTGAAGTACAGGTGTTGTAAGACTGCAAATTTAGCATGAACTAAATTTTGCAATAATTTTGCAAGTCCAGGATTTAGAGGATAATAATTTTAGCATTTTTCAAGTTTTTGAGCAACAATTTTGTTGCCTATACAAATGTCACAGTACAGTGTTTCAAATGTGTAGGTATACTATGAACGTTGTCAATACAGTGGAACCTGTCTAAGACAGCCACCTGTGGGCCAGTTCTAACTGACCTTTATAGAGAGGTGGCTGCTCTACAGAGGTAGACTGCAATGCTTTAGTGCTATTTCGGGCCAGGGAGGCTGATTGTTTTAGAGAGGTGGCTGCCTAACACAGTGACCACCTTAGACAGGCTCCACTATTGCTGGCTTGAAGGTGGATGCACTAAAAGTGTGGTGGAGAATACAAGCTACAAACGAACTCACCAGGAATGGGTACTTGGCTATCTTTGATACCAACTTTCCTCGAGACATGTAGTACCTACAGACAGGCAGACACATACACACACACACACACACACACACACACACACACACACACACACACACACACACACACACACACACACACACACACACACAGAATAAGGACAGAAGTATGTAAACATGGTCTCCAGTACACTGAGTGAAGATGTACAGAATGTACCACCACAAGCAGGACACTAGAGAGGCTGTGCAGGTAGGTATCACTACAAGCAGTGTGTGGCCACTAGTCTGTCCGCTAGCCAATACCTTGTCATCGCACAAGACCACGAAGTAGGGGCTAGTGGCTACACTACATGGAGCCGTACGTGGGTATGAGTGACAGTACCTATGGTACTGTATCAGTTTACAGTAAGATGTGTCCGTTTTACAGTACTACTTGTAATGAAGTACCACACAAAGTGCCTGCAGTTTCAAATTAGGGGCATACGGTTCCAGTACATTCACAATACCTTGGTAAAAGTTATATGAGGGTTTCACAAAGGGGCAAACAGCTTTATGTAATAGAGGGTGATTTGAATACTTAGTACATTCCCTAGCAGAGTGCAAGCCATGGGGTAACGCATAATGGCGTGGACTGGGGCACTGGGATTGTAAGCAGAGATAGTTGGCACTGTCCTCATTGGATAGGTGCTCTGAATACAAGACGACTTCATCAGCCCAGGCTATCATGAGTAGGATAGCCAACACTGCTCTTCACACTGGTGTCATTCCTATATTAGGAGTACCAGAGCAGCTGTAGGCCTGACCTGGCTGGCTGTTTAGGTCATACCAGGACAGTTATCACTACTACAGTACCTGTTGATCTGGTCCAGGTATGCAATGACGTCACCTTCAGACTTGGCTACTTCGCTTAACACATCTTCCTGGGCATTTG